>CBVK0100224618.1:0-18106 GCA_900067695.1 Picea abies | reverse complement strand
ATAAAGACTACGCCTGGACCATTCTCCTTAGCCAAGTCACATGGCCATCTGAGAAGAATGTCTGCTCGATGTTTCCCAAAACATCAACAATTGGTTCCTATTATTTATGTATGTTTTTTCTTCGGCTATATGCCTATTGAACTAAAAAATTTCACTATTTTTTTATGTTCTTTAATTTGCTTATAATTTAATCTAACCAAATTTTTGGACTTTGTTGTTTTATTTCAAAAATAATTTATAATTTCATGTTGATTGCTCAATGATAACTAAGTGATTAAATGCAAGGAAAGATTGATCTTGTCATGTTTTCTTAATAGGTTTTGGATACCGAGTTTGGTATATTCTCATAGAAACTATTAAACTATTTCAAGTAAACTTTCACTTTGTTGACAATGGATGGGTTGCCTTTGTTGACAAAGTAATCTATTTATTGTAGTTTTCCAACTCAGAGAAGAAGCACAAAATGATCTTGATAGGACTGGTTACCACATTGGAAAGAATTGAAAAAAGATCGAGCAAATAGAAACATCCCTGAAAGATAGCCATGATTACATAGATTCCAAGATTGGAAAAATCAAGATTGAAGTGACATGGACTAGTTTTGGATGTCTTTAATCTTGCATTCAAATTTTGGTACTCTACTAATTTTCTCAAACATTGCATCTATATCCTACTAATAGGGTCGACCTTGTTGTAAATAATAGGGGAGGAAAGTCACAACATAACTATCCAATAACATCCCATAAATTATCAGACTTCAGAAGATGCAAATCAGTCTTTCCCTAATCAATGTCTCTATTGTAATCAAATACTACATATAGTTCTAATAGTTTTATCTAAACTATCCAAAATATAGTATTGGAGTTTTTGTACATAATTTTGTGTTTATATTATCCAACTCTCAAGTTGTATTGTCCTTAAAATCAATAGGTATAGTCAGCATCATAAATACTTCTTTTAGTTTTCTTTATAGTGTACAATCTTTTCTATAAGCTTTCTCGTTGAGGCTTGGAGTGTTGTTATAGGTGAAGTCTGGTTTTTGTGGTTTCTAGTTTGACCCACCGACCTATAAAATATTGTATGTAATATGAAACCCTTAAAAGGGAATTTAGAATACTACAAACAATTTATTTTTGAGAAAAACAATCATATTTTAATGATAAAGACTCTAGAGATCCAAGGCATGCATTTTTTAGAGTGCAAGGCATGCATTTTTTGAGGCATCGCGTGCATTTTGAATGGCCTATGAAAATCAATGCAAAGATTGCATTCCATACTTTTAGACATAAAATTGGATTTCTAGCCATTGGAGATGTCAATATTATGAACATGGACCATTACCTTGCTTTCCCTAATCCTTAGAGTGCATATTTTGGGCAGGGAGTGCATTTTATTTAAATTGATGGGATACGTTGAAAATCAATGTATTTGGAAAAAAATGCTATTTTGGGAAGGATATTGTGGGCATATGGGGATTGATTTGAAATATGTGAATGCATATTTTTTCACCATATGATATATTTGATCTCTACATATGTAAACCTTGGAGTGCACTTCAAAATAACATCACAACCGTTTTTACCAATACAATCAAAGGGAAAAAATAATTTTGTTTTGCTACAACACAATTTTTTAAGATTGTTATTGAAAAAGTGGAAATGTAGCAAGGTTAGGTATTCCTTCAAGATGACTTAGAAATTTCCAATTCCATTTTCAACACTTTTATAGGCCTAGGGATGCATTTTACTAAACTAGTTGAAAGCTGCAAAAAATGGTGAAAAGGGTGAAGTTGCCTTTTTGGCAAGATTATTGTGGGCATGTAGAGATTAAATTGGAAAATCCATCACTTGGGTTTTGTAGAATGAATGACCTAATTCAATCCCATGAATTTATTTTTCACAAAATGATCAATTTTGAAGGTTCTACATGCATTTTTGGAGTTCATTCTCATTGGATTTGCACTTGGTGTCAAGTTGCAACTTAAGGGTATTTTTGCACAATAGACAATTTTTTGGATTGAAATTAAATTATGGAGATGTAAGAAGATTAGGTAGGATAATAAGAAGACTTGGGAAGTTTTAAAATGAAATTTGGGTCCTTGTGCATGGTAGGAAGTGCATTTTACTACTAGGAGAGTGCATTTTTTAATGTACCACGTCTAGCCCAGAATGATAATTTTAAGAAAACAATGAGCTTTATGAGGAATTTGTTGGTGTTTTAATGATTGAATGAAGTCTTTCCTAAGGTAATAGATGGATTGAATGAAGTATTTCCTAAAGAAGATCAAATTTTCACATAAAGATGGAGGATTGTTACAAATATGAGATTGGATCGGTTGCCCTTTAAATAATTTTCTAATAAAATTTTGTCATCTTAGGGAAATGCAGGGGAGAAATTAGTAATGATCTAATATCAAAATAGCAATGGTTGAATAAAATTTTTTATTTTTTATTTTTACTTGATCTCTTTAAACTAGATGGTTTTTTTTTAATCCCTAGTTTACATCTACAACAATTTTTTTTTTACCTTGGGTGAAAGGTGAGAGCGTATGAGATACCTCTACACAAGCAAATAAAGATTAAGCATCACCTTCTACAACTTATCTACCTGCCCTTTTTTATCCATGTTGATGAGAGGTGTCTAACCCATGACAAATTCATGACTAGAAATATTATTCCTTATAGCTATATGATTGATAAGTACATAAGACTTTTTTTTTTGTTTGTGTCTTATTTTAACTTTCCATTCCAAATATCAACTCTCTAGGATTTGAAAATGTGTATTTCTTTCTTTCATATATTCAAATTGATGGCATTCAATCCATTCCCTCTATGCGATAGGATTGTCTTGTATTTATCCATTTTATTTGTAGGATCGCCTTCAAGAAAGTTCCTTATCATCTTATCTATGGAATAATGTCTACTTACATCCATGATCATAATAGATATTGTAAGGAAAAGGTTGGTAATTGTTACAATAGTGGATGACATGTGAGTCATTTCTAAAGTGGTGGTTTTATCTTGCAATGATATAAAGGATGGGCAAAGGATGATTGGATCATGTGTTCCTAAAAGTTAGTATGAAGAAATGGTACATGAACACATATGTCCATCAAATTTTCCTATCTTTTGTAATTATGAAATATTTTCAAGGACTATAGATTGATATTTAATTAGAGAAAAAAAGTTTGGTTTTCCTCTTCTTCATTGAAGAATTTTCAATTGTAGATTTTTTCTCCACGAAGGGTTTCAAGTCATCCACTACTTTATTTGCATACTTATTTTGTTGTTTTTGAACTATGCTATGATTATAAGTTGTGGACCTAACACCACAATGCAGAGATACAAATTAAATGAACTAAATAATAATAATAATTTTAGTGTTATCTATTGACTATTTGACTCTCATAATAAACTATTGACATCAATAATGAACAATTTTTCATTTCCTATATATGTTGTAGCCATCCAGTAGAAATAGAGGACACAATATTAATATGCCACTAGAGTTTTAATACAATTATAGATATTTGATGTCAATGGTTGTGTTGATTTTGAGATAAATGGATGAATCTGTTAATGTTGTATGGTGTTAATATGTTAATGAACTATGATGGAATGTATGAATTCTATCCTGGGTGACTTCCTAGTATGCTTTATCCCTTCATCTCTAACACAAGACCAGATGGTCTCAGTGATTCTCATGGCATCTCGAGTGAGACCTTCTTCGATCCTAGACTAAAGATTGATATGTTGATTCCTTGGGGTTTTGTTGGTCAACTCTGGATTAACCCTAGGTCATCACCCCCCTAGTGTTAGGAAGGATGTGTGTAAGTGAGCCAAAAACATGTGTCAGTTTCATAGGAATAGAATGGATGGCCTATGAAATAGGTGTGGATCTTGATGAAAATACTTCATGCTTCTTGTAGAAAAAATATGAACAATTGTGTCAAAGGATGAGACTAAAAAAAACTAAGGTTTCAAGAAAAATGACACTTTTTAGGCTAAAACTAAGGAAACAACAATATTATGACTGGTAACACTAACTATTAGAATGAAAAAATCAACCATATAAGAAACCAAGAATGAGAATGGATCTAACTCCCCAAATGAGTCATTGATATATTTGTGGGTAATTTGTTATATGAGTGTGCAAAAAACTCTAATCTAGCTACCAAGTTTCTTAAAATATATATAGAAAAATGAAATGAAATGATAAGAGGATCATCTACAAGCATTAAACTTAACCCCTAATCACGAATGAAAATAAGAAAAGTATTAAACTATGGATTCAACACTTTAAATAAGTTTCAAGTTCAAATATTGGGGGGGGGTGACAATACTTTGTATACTCCAATGAACAAAGCAAAAGAGACTTGCAATGCAACACCTAACGAGAAAATTGTAGTAGCAAGTGGGCTTCAAAGCACTCCATGGGAGGGTCCTTTTACCTTGTTGTATGCTCAATCTCAAAATACTTTATGTGAGGGAAACAAGCTCCTTTTTGAATGGGAAACAAGCATAGCAAGCTAGTATCAAGATGGAAAAGAAGTTAACACATTGAAGAAATATGATCGATGGCTCTATATCTCTCCAATGAAATTTTGGAAGCATTACCTTTGTCTTTTTTCCTCTTATGAAATGCATCCCCATGGCTTATTTATATAGATGAACAATGGAAACCCATTCCTCAACTAACTTTTGTATGAACTCTTCTCATTCATTAATGAAAATCCATATGCATAATGGGCATTAAGGAAGGCTTATTGATAATAATTTATGAAGATGAGGGTTCAAACACATGCACACATACCCATTATTCCATCTAAATAAGCACTCTTGCATTTATGAGTTGTGGATTAACCATTTTTGTGTTTATAGGGTTCAAACGTTTATTGAATGATTTACTACACAAGTTGTGCAAGAAATCAATGGTAAACCACACCACACTATAAACAAACAACTAAGGGTTTGACCAAGCTTAGTGAGGTACACAAATGCCATATTGTGATATGATGACATGCATTATGTTGGTTACACATGAACTGGTGATGTTTTTGGGTACGACTACTCAAATGAGACAAGAGTAAAATTAGAGTGATAATGATTTATATGTGTAGTTGTCCCATAGACATGAATGTAATTTTATCTTTGATGTCCAAAGATTATTTTTATTTAACCTAAAAATACATCATGAAATGAACATAATTTCTTACCTTCTAAATTATGTATTACTTGGTCCATGAACAATAAAGGAAATTGATTCTTTTGTGTGGATTTTTTTATCTCTAATGATCTCCATAGACCTTCCACTTTCCCTCTTTCTTAGGAACAATGCAATGAAATCCATTTTCTATTTGAGATAGGATAAATAAAATCAACACCTAAGAGGAAACTTTGTAATGAAATCCATTTTCTATTTGAGATGGGATAAATAAAATCAACACCTAAGAGGAAACTTTGGAAACTTTGTAATTGCTCAACCAAAACTTCTCCCTCCTCTATGAATGTATAACATTGAAAAAGTCTTTTGAGATTTCTTTTAAATATTATTAATAAAAAATTGTATGCATCTAAGAGGGAATAGAGTCTCAAATTCACAATCTCAAGTCCTGCTAAGTCAATATTTTTATTTATAATAAAAAAAATCATAAGGCCATTATTCTCGACAAAAACCATTTCTATAAAAAAATAAGAACTAACCACAAAATCCCACAAACCATTTCCTAGGACCATTGTTCTTGACAAGAACCATTTCTATATGAAAATAAGAACTAACAACAAAACCCACGGCCCATTTGATGAATGAAATCTCACCACAAAACTCTTATAACTTCTTGGGAGAAAAAATTAAATATCTCAAAAAATATAAGAAAAAAGTTAGTGAAAAAATACTCAAAATACTTAACAAATTATCTTAAATAAATATCACATAAGTTTATTATATTTTATTATGTACTTATAAAATTCATTTAAATATATATATTTATTGTTAAATTGGAACATAAACATTATGTGACCACATGGTTGATAGATCTATTAACTAGCACCACCTCTTTTATCTCCCCAACTACAAGGATCCCATTTGCAACATATACAACATTAATTAAATCATACATGTAGTTTAAGTATAAAGCATACAATCCCTACGTAGTTGACATTGAGATTAGACCCATATGCGACACTAGAGGTGATTTGAGCTTAATCCAAAGCACTGGTAAGGATTTGAGCAAGTTTAGTCACACTAGTAACGATTTAGCCATGTTGTAAGTGCTACCCCTTTGATTACTTAGTGGAGGGAGTTTCTCAACTACAGTAAACATACTTTGACACATAGAATTCTAAACATACTTTAACACATAGAGTTGTCAAAGTGAAATGTTTGAAGGAAATATTATACAAAAGCATGGAAACTCAAACTCAATATACAAATTTAAAAACAAACTAATGCAAAGTTAAAAGTATTAAATTGAAATTGTGGAATTTAAAAAAGTGTAAAAAAAATAGACATTAATGTGTGTAAGTTTTCACAATTTTTTATAATGTTGATTTTTGATTTTTGAAATTATAATTGTGTAAGAAGTTTGAAACATCTAACATTTTGTGTGTTATTTGTGTGGACACTCCACCCATGAACAATTGAAAAGAGTGTTAAAGAGAAGTTTTTTTAAAGGGTGGGGGAGAATGAGAATGTTAAGAAGGAAGTGAGAATGTAGTCTTTGAGAGAATCAATAATTAATAATAAGGTTATAGAGGACAAATAAATATTTTAAATTAAAGAATAAAATAATAATAATTTTTAAGAAAAATTAAAGGTTTGCAAATTAGAGATTAAGAAAAAGCTCTTTTATTTAAGAAATAATTAAATTTTGCGGATAATGATTAAATTTTAATTATCCAAAGTAATTTAAGAAGGACTTGAGATTAATATGGTTAAAGATAGGGGATAATGAATTAATAATTTATTAATTAAGGAGAGAGAAAGGAAGGGGTAATTAGTTTTCAATAAATAGTTCAAAGATAAAGAATAATTAAAATTTTGAGATAAAATAATAATTAAAAGGGTAATTAAAGGATGTTAAGGGAATAATGTGAAGAATAAAATTATATATAGGAGAGGATAATTAAAGGATGTTAAGGGAATAATGTGAAGAATAAAATTATATATAGGAGTGATTTAAAAGGACTTGAAATTAAAGAAATTAGACATTAATAAATTGAAGAAATTTTTTTTTTTGTGAATCCATGGGGGAAAGAGAATGTTTAAGGAGGATAGGAGAGTGGGGTGGGGCTAAATGATAGAGAAATAAATTCAGGTTTAGTTTTTAAGGCGATGAATGATAGGCTTCCAGGAATGACTAAGTTTATAGTCGTCATCTCGATTAAAGTTATTGGAATGTTTTTCAATTTCCAGGGCTTCACAAATGACGCGAGATGAGTGATAGGGTGAAGAGGTTAGGATTTTGGTTTGATAAAAAAAAAATAGGTGTTTTGATTTGAAAGAGTGCTCAGCAAGGGATGATTTAGAGATGCAATTGTGGGTGGTATCCACAATGTGTTCTTTGAAACAAGTTTTGAAGGATCTATCGGTCTAAACAATGTATGATTTACCACATGAGCAACTAATTTTAAGTCAACCACTTAAAATACTTTAATATTGAAGTAGTTGAAAAAATCCAACCAAAAAGTCCTTCAAAGTTTTGAAAAGTATTATTGCTTGTAGATGGATGGTTATTGGACAACACCTTTTGAATTTTGATTCCATGAATTACTTCATTTTTTAGATTACATGGAAATTGAGAATCTTCGAAATTTAGTTAGCATATTGTTCTTTTTCATAGCTTGTTGATAAGTTGATTCGTTAATGTGATGACAATGGTGATTAGAATGTTGATAAGGTTTGTATTATTTTTTCAATTGTCAATATTCCCTTAATAACGACACTTGAGTTTTATCTTCAATTGAATTCATTAGGGTTGTTGTATTATAGTTTGTACTTTGGCTTCTAAAAATATTTCCAATTTGATCAAGAGTCAATCAATGTTTTTTTGTTGACAACTTATATTTCCATATTCAAACTTTTCCATCATTTTGATTTTTCAACTTCTATAAAAGAGATGGCATTTTAAATTTTTAGACAAGAAAATTTCATATATTTTTCTGACAAAATCTTATCAAACATTTCATATCTTATCTTTATAATTTTCTCTTTATGTTGTAAATCTTAACCATTTCAAGTGATGATATAAGGTGATTTATTGATAAATTATAGTGAGATGAATTCATTATAAGAATTTGTTATAAAATTACCATTTCAAGTGATGATATAGGGTGATTCGTTGATAAATTATAGTAAGATGAATTCATTATAAGAATTTGTTATAAAATTATGTAATGCAATCTTCTTTTTGTTGTGTTGAAATGACACATATTTCTTTGTAAGAATTAAATTTAAGGTTAACATTACTCCATATTCATTAAAATTTTGGATAGAGATTTTAAAATATAAACAAATTAAATTTAAGGTTAAAATTACTCCATATTCATACAATTTTGGATAAGGATTTTAAAATATAAACTATTTTTTTAATTGTAAATTGTTTTTTAATACAAAATTTTCTATTATAATCAAGATCTTTTTAAAAATATATTTGTGGAAAACCAAACACTTTCCTTCACTTTAAAAATGGTACCCAATATAAAGCTAATGATATATCACAAAAGCAACTAGTTTATGGATTTGATCTGGAAACTTATAACTTGAAATTTATAACACTTAACCACTAAAACTAATCCATCAAACTAAACTAATCCATCAAACTATAAAAAATAATATTTTTTTAAGTAAATTATCCATTTTATTTTTTATTTTTAAAAATAACAAAATTTTCAAAAAAAATCCTTATTTTCTCTTGCAAATGATACCCTTACTTTTGTCTTTTTTTTAAACCTTGTCTTAAGACTTTCATAGGCGATCACGATTTTGGACACGTCTGACTTCTTTAACTGCTCGATAGTCGTTGTGACAATTATTGAGTTTTGTTCAACAACCATTTTCACTACTTCTACTTCTTGTGACAATTATTGAGTTTTGATCGACAACCATGATTTTTGTATTCGCTTTGAAGGTTTTTTTAAGCTCATTTTCACATGAACTAAGCTGGTTTGTACTGACATTTCCTAAAGTCGGTAGTTGCTCCACGAATATATTGAATCTAGAGTTTCGTATATTATACGAAACTCTAGATTCAATATATTCGTGGAGCAACTACCGAATCTAGGATATATATATATACTAGTTCCTCGTAGTAATTTTACTATTCGAAACATTATGCCAATTATAATTGAACTGGCCACAGTTATTTGCAGGTGACAACTACAATTTGTGTACAATGATCCTTATTTACTGGTGCCACTTTTAGACGCTGGCAGCAGTTGGTGCGATTTGCCTTTTTTGAGTGTTCCTTGTGTAGGAATTGTGCATAACAGACCGATGCCTATATCCTCTCCCTGAAGCAACACATGGACGGATAACCAATAACTTGTGATATTGAACCAATGGAATTTTTGGTATAGCTCTTCACAGATCTTTGGATAAATGTTTTTCTTCGCAGAAAAGTTAGTAGAGCGAACGTGTGGGGCAATGTATTCAGAATAGAGCATGCATGAATAGGAACAGAAGAGTGGACTATGATATAAGGATTGGAAATGGTTGGCCTCTGGGCTAAAGTTTTTATTTTCATTTAGGATAAGTTGGATACCTAATTGATGGAAATGACTCAAGTTGGATACCTAATTGATTGAGGGAAAGGGTTGCTTTAATACCACATAAGCAATACCACATGTAATATCATTGATTATGAAGTTGGATACTTAATTGATGGAAAGGACTGCTTTAATACTACCTGTAATATCATTGATTATTGTTATGTTTGAATCATTGTACATTAATAATAATAATAAGTATAAAATAATTTATTTAGATTAAAATTTGATAAATAAAACAATATTGATAAATGATAATTATAATCAACAAATAACTTGATTTTAAATATATTATCATAAAAAATCACGATCTTAAATATAAAAAATTAATAAAAATAAATATTTGTATTATTTAATATGACGATATATTGGATTAAATATATTACATAATTATAAATAACAAAATTAAGATTTGGTAATAGGTTGATAGTATGAAAGGGGTGTAACTATCAACTCTGTCCAAATCTTTACTTTCTCTACTAAAGTCTTTAAAAATATAATTAAATAAATAATGAAATTGTTAAAATTTTGAATAAAAATAGTGAATAATAATAATAATCTAAATCAATAATTTATATTATAGATTTATAAATTGACTAATTAAACTAGCAACCAAACATAAAAAAATAAATAAAAATTAAATAATAATAATAAATAAAAACCATAATATTAGAAGTAAAAATCTTCAATAATTTTATTATCTACATTACAAACAAACATGAAACACACATAAAAAAAGGTTACTTTAAAGAAATGTTAATTTAACCACCAAAATCAAATGAGATTTGCTTCATTAATAATCTTCTTCAAAATTATAATCCCCCAAACAAAAATAATCCTCCACCCTTTACATTTAAAGGATTTTTATAAAAAATAATAATAATAGTCTCCTTTATTATATTAATTTTTATTTTTTATTTTTATCTTTTTATGATAAAGATTTGAAATAAAATAAACTCTCTTCACAAATATACACATTAACCAAAATTCCATGTAAATATCTTTTAGAACATGTAATTATGCTTTTTATTATTCCATGTATATATTTTTTCAAAACTTATAATCATGATTTTCATTGGGTGGATTAGGAAGTAACATAATTTAACCCTTCCATCTCTCATCATTCTCTATATGCCAATTGGCTTGTACTTAAAGAGGCCACATGGAGGGAAACAACCATTGGAGTGGAGAAGGTTGGATTTGAATCTCATTAGAGAGGAGTCATGTAGATCTATTGAGGAGTGCAATGTTGTTAAAAATATATATGGGGATGAGGGGAACTCTTTGGTGATATTTGTGCAAGAGTCGCCTACCCTTTAGTCACATGGAGAGGAAACGTGTTATTGGAGGTAAGTAGTGTTATTTTTTAGTTTGAGAAAATGTTGTCAACATCAAAAGAAACAAGACAACTAAAAATGAATAATATTCCAAAAATTTCTCCCCATCAACCTTTAATAATGTTCTCATAAAGTGCTTTGTGAGGATCCTACACAGAGCATTGAAGGAGACATTAATAATGGAGGATAAGTAGGTGGATATGGGGCCGGAATGATAGGAGGCAAAATTCAATAGTGGATGGAGATGGGACCAAAATGATGGGTGGTAAAATTTTAACACTATCTCAATCAAATCATTAGAGTAAGGAAGCAACATTTTCTTTGGGAGACTATGATTATTATTATATGGGAATTACCTAAATACCTGTGTTAATATGTATAAACATCCACCCAACCTTTCATTGTGTTTGAACATGGTTAGGTTGAGATTCCTTGGGTTAGCCAATTAATCACATAATAAAACCAATTTTTACACCTCCACAATTAATAATTCAAACCATAGCATGTTGGCAAGAATGAGGATGTTCAACCATTATGAAAAGAGAAGACCCATATTTAAATTTAGTGAGATTGGTGAGATCCTCTATTCCTCCATTAGATTATAATGGAAACAAAAATGTCTCAAAGATATTATCCCTCCTCAAAATTTGAAGGAATTATAAGGGTAACGTTGGTTATTAATATGTGAATAAGTATTTTTGAAGAGGAGGCGTAAGTTCAAACCCATGGATTCTTCTTTGTCTTTTAATAAGAAAATACAATTCCTCATTCTTCTTTTTACTTCAATAATCACATGGACTCATTTTCCTCTTTTAATAAGAAAATATAGGCCCATGGACTTGTCTTCCTCTTTTAATAAGAAAATATAAAAATCTTTTTAATTTCTTATTTTCTTTATCCTTATATTTATTTTTCACTCATTTAATCTAGAGAGATAGGTGAAATGAGACAATGTAAAAAAGTGAGTCAAATAAACTCCATTTTTGACAAAAGTTAAACTTTGTGTTCCTAACAAAATCTATTGTGTCCTAAAAGAGTTAATTTGATTATCTAGATGTGATAAGGGAGTTAATTAGATCTTGGAAACCAAGTTAATTATGAGGAAAAGTACCTACAACAAGTTTCTACTAAATTACAATAACCACACCAACTACTCATACAAGTCATACAAGCCATTGAAAGGCATTTTTGTTTGTACATGAGTTAGCCTAATCTTAATAAATTGAAAAACACATTGAAATAGTTCACCCATGATTGTGAAATAAATGTTGTGTCTAAAGAAGATGATTTCAACATTCACTAGCACCATTGGGAAAGTGCCTCATGTAGGTACATTGATCCAAGATGCACTAGTATAAAATTTCTTGTCCTTTTTGTTACTTTTTGGGGTCAAAAATCATAGTGATAACCTTGTAGGGCCTACATTAGGGGTTGATAATGTCTTTCTGGGGTCCTAAAAATTATGTACCTTATTTCTGGTATCAAAAAAATTATTTTGATTGGTAATTTTTTTCGTAAAACTTCCATAACCCCTCTGAAGTTGGTCAATACATCGAGAACTTTCTAATGGTCCAATATCACCTCAGTCAATTTGGCATATGATTTGACCCCCACAATATATACCAAGTGGATTCCACATCAATTCTTGTTATCCACACATGTGGAGATAGTCATGTGTGTACTTTGAACAATATTATAGAGGGTAAAAAACCCTAACCCTAATAGAAAATTGGGGTATGCAAAAACTCTAACTCTAACCTATCTGATTATCAAGACATGTTAAAAATTGAGTTGGAAGGGGAGAGATGGGTTAGGTTCATATTAAATATTGATTGGTTATTGCATAGTTGAGAAAAGTAGTGGGGTATCATAATATAACAAACTTGGAAGAATTCAATCGTATAGAATTCCATCAAAGGAAACAATTTATATTATACTCCATAGTGAGTCAATCTTTCTTTCTATCTTGCATTAGAATTTTGAGAAGAAAATTCTAAGTTACTGACCTCATTTTCTTGATGGTTTCTCCAACATTGGGTTTCCCATGTTACATCTTATCTTCATTATATTTATGGTGTGCTACTTTTTACTATTGCAACTTTTCTCTTATTTTTCTTAGCTATTTTTCATGTCAAACATGATATTCTTATAATATTACACATTAATAATAAGTAAACACTATAAAGTAGATATAATCTCACAAAATTTGTAATATCATTTTAGGGCATGTTGTTACTAATTTTCAAGTTAACTATCAATGATAGCTTGTAGATCATATTGGTATTAGAGTAGTTTTCTTTGTGTTTTCTATGTAATATTGAAGGAGAAATAGATTATCGTAAAGAAAGTAGTCTCAAATCCCTAGCCACGGAAAATGAGTACACTAACATACCAAATGATAAATCAAAGGAGCGATTTGAAAATATAGAAGAGCAAGTATCCAACATTTCCAGGAGTATGGAAAAATTAATTTCTTCTAGAGAGCACGTTCAGACCTTTTGAGCTTAATATATTTAATCATGAGCTTAATATCTCTAGTAGGAAAACTTGAGCATAAAGAAGAGATAGAGAAAGAGAGGCCAAGTTTAAGAGAGCATAAAGAAGAGATAGAGAAAGAGAGGCCAAGTTTAAGAATCACATGTTCCCATCCTTTGTTTAAAGTGGAAAGCAAAGTGGGAATCAAGCCCTATCAAGGTGAGATTGATGTAGGGAAGTTGAACCAATAGTTGCAGTAGTTAGAAGTCTACTTTAGTGTGAATGACATAGTAGAAAAGAAAAATATATCATTTTCTCGATTGAAGTTGGATGGTCATTCCTAAATTTGGCGGGAAATATATATGAAGACACTTAGATTAGAGGGTGATCGACAAGTTACTTTATGGGAGGTGTTTAAAACTCTCATTAATTATGAGTTTACCCTATTGGATATGACAAGGTCCAATGGATTCGTTGGCACTATTATTGGAAGAAACAAGATCGGGGTGTGAAAGGGTGCATTATCGAATTTAGAGCATAATCCATTCAATTGGGAATATCTCCTAAGAACTTATATGTAGTCCTTAAGTATTTGGATGGTTGACAAAGTCATGTAAAGAGGCAAGTGATTCTCTTTAAACCTAAGACCATTGATCAAGCATGTGTGCAAGAATCATATATAGATATGGACAAGAAGAAAGGACAACCAAGTGGTTCCAAAAAACAAAATTCAATAGGGCACTTCCAAGGAGGGAAAGAAGAAGTGGAAAATATAGGGAAATAACACTAACACCATTGCAAACTAGTGCAATGATCCAAACAAAAAGTGTTGGGAGACACATCTTGAATTAAATCCAAAGAACCACAAGAAATATCCCGAGAATAAAAACATGTTAATAATATATTCAATGAACTAAGTAGAGAGAATCTTATAGGTATACAATAACATCAATTGCACTACATTGTACAAGGAGGTGAACATGAGTAGCCTCCACTAGAGTGAAGAGAAGGAGATGACCAGATTCTTCCACATCAAGATACATGTCAATATTACCAAGGTCAATGCTCTAGTTGAATTTGGTTCACAAGCCAACCTCATATCAATGGATATAGTAAGTAAGATTGGATTGGAAGTTTACAATCATCTTCATCCATACCCATAAGGATGGGTGAAGGATGATGTAGAGAGTAGGGTTACTAAGTAGTGGAAGATCACTTTTGTCATTAGTGATAATTATATTGATGAAGTAGAGGTAGATGCATGGTTTGACTTGATGTTTAGATTGTTCTTCTTACAACAAAATCAACTAGAAGATGAATCAATAAAAGTAAAAGCATATGTAGAAGTATACATAGAAATGTTACAAGATCCTTAAAGGCTACCACCTGAGAGGGAAGTGGAGCTCAATATGTGGTTGTTACCTAACTCTCCATTATCATACATACAATTATATAAATAGTCCCATACTCGAAGTGATTGGAGTGAAGAAGTAATTGCAACATATGACCAAGCAACTCACCTTGTGAGTCACCTATGATCATAATGCCCAAGAAGGATGGGACTTGGAGAATGTATATTAACTACAAAGCTCTAAATAAGATCAACCTAGACAATAATTACCCTTGTCTCCGACTGGTGATTTTTTGGATCAAATGCAGCATACCATGTACTTCACGAAATTGGATTTCAAATTAGGAAATCACGAAGTGTTTTCACAGATAATCATAATGATAGTCTTTTGGATCAAAACAGTGTGTGGATTTTTCAAAACTCTACACATAATTTTGATCCAAAAGATTCTATAGTAAAATATAAAAATTATCCATTAATATTAATTAATTTATTTTTTTTAATATAATTTTTTATTAAAAAATAATTATTTATTTATTTATTCAAATATAAATTTTCATTAAAAAAAAATACAAATGTAAAAAACTTAATTTTCGTCGCTACTTAATAAAATCCAAAATTTAAATTAATGAATTCCACCAAGTTGACATGATAAAAAACAACACTCATTATTGAAGAAAAATCTCATGTCAAGTTAACCAGCCAAGTCGCAGGTTAATATTTATAAAAAGTACACGCAAGACTTCCGAGTGCAGAGGAAATGGAGATTTAACATCTGGCTTTCCATAATCCATTCATGTCCCATCAAGCTATCCACCAATCTTTTGTATTTCTTCTTGGGTTTGAAGTTTGAACCACAGAACAAACGATATAAAAATAAACGCAAAATAATGACTGCGTAATGTATGGTAACATCCTCGAAAACTGCCCCAAAAAAAGCAGCATCGTTGATTTTTGACTTCGGCAATAAACAAAACGATGACAGCGGAGGAGTTCCGAGAAATGTAACAGGACGGGAAACATAATTAACACAAAGAAATTCATCCAATTGAAATATATAAATATATTTCGAATCAGACCATATATATATCCCAACCCAACGTTAACGGTAGTGGAAATGTTGGCCCCACACGCCATTCACGAAAAGGAAGTACCGACAACAAAACGGCCCCATCTTTGAAAAACTCTTCCCTCATTCTACACACCGTCTTTCGGGACGAGACTGCAGAAGCGCGCAATGCCCGTATGTTATAAAAAATCTTGTTTCTCATTCTCACTGGCGTTAAAAGAGCTCATCTGGTCGGGTTGCTTTTCTCAACAAGTTCAGATCTACTGTTACTTCAACAAACTTCATTCTTTCTGCACCCGCATCCTCCTGCATATTTGCCCTGCTGTGCACGAGTACATATTGCGTGCTTTTTGGCTGTATGTGCTTCACAAAAATAGCAATTATTTTATTTCACATCTAGATTTGATGGCTCTCTTAAACAGCTGAAAGAATAATTGAGACCGGTCGTACCATTTTCAAAAGTATTTGATGGGAACAGCAAATTCAAATGTATAGTCTAAACGTTTTACATTTTAGTTGTTTTTTTCTTAATTTTGTTTGATTTTTCAAAAATGTAATTTATACATTTAAAAATATAATTGAATTTATTTATACATTTAGAAATGTAATTTAAACAACAAAAAATAATACTTAAATAATATTTAAGAGTCACACATTTTAGGTCCACTTTGAATTTATATATTGAATCACATATCTATTTAATACTGGGTTGTAAAATGAAACAGTCTAAATATTATTATTGTTGGAATTGCATATTTTAATTGTTAAATTTTAATTGGATTTTGAGGAGATTGAATCTATTTATAAATTCAAAAATGCACTTTAACAATGAAAAAGTGTTTTTTCACCAACAATTGTATAGCCATATTGAGATGACAGTCCATGCAAATGGTAAAATAAATAAAACCTTTATACTATGCCCTTTTAATTTTAAATTTCATCTTTATTCATTAATAACCCTATTATTGCAAGGGCCCAATCTCAATTGTATCATGGTTTAGTGGTGGGTCCAATCTCAATTGTATCCAATCTCAATTGTATCATGGTTTAGTGGTGGGTCCAATCTCAATTGTATCATGGATTAGTGGTGATAAAGATACAATAATTGATCACAAAATTGAGTGAAAATTATCATTTTTAATAAAATAATTTTTTTTAAGTAAATTTCAAAATTGTTGATTATTTGGTATCATGATTTAGTGAGCTAATGAAAAAAATAATATAATTTTTAATAAAATTATTTTTTTAAATAAATTTCAAAATTGTTGATTTTTATGAAGTTGTTTCTTTTTAATAACATTTTTATATATTTCATATTTGTTTTAGTAAAACGAACGGTTTAAATTTAAAAAAAATTCAAAATTGTTGATTTTTATGAAGTTGTTTCTTTTTAATAACATTTTTGTATATTCCATATTTGTTTTTGGTAAAACTAACGTTTAAATTTCAAAATTGTTGATTTTTTATGAAGTTGTTTCTTTTTAATAACATTTTTATATATTCCATATTTGTTTTAAATTTCAAAATTATTGATTTTTATGAAGTTGTTTCTTTTTAATAACATTTTTATATATTCCATATTTGTTTTGGTAAAACGATCCTATGATGTTGACCTTTTAGTAGGTTTAAAATTTGATGGTTTTTATGGAATATACATTTTTATATATTTCAAAAAAAATTGGTAAAACTATCTTGTGATGTTGGTTTTTAGTAGGTTTAAAATTTGATGGTTTTTATGAAATATATATTTTTATGTAGTTTTTTTTTATTAGATTTTTAGAAGGTTTAAAATTTGATGGGTTTTATGAAATACATATTTTTATATATTTCAATTGATATAATGTTGAAATCACTTAAATTATTATTATTATTAGGATAAGGATAAAATATTTCAGCACTGAAACATAAGAGAAAAAAAAAGAAGCAAAGGAGCATATGATAGTGTCGTTTAATAAGATTGAAAAAAAGCCAAAAACAAGGGTTGATATGACTACCAAACTGTAGCAACCTTTCTTTTACCATATTTCGCGGAAATATAACACTCACTCTCAGGTTATAAAACAACATGCATTTAAACAATGAAATACATTTAAACTCAGAGTAAGCATAA
>CBVK0100224580.1:0-24608 GCA_900067695.1 Picea abies | reverse complement strand
CGAGTTAATGAGGAGGCACCACGTTAGTGGGGGGACCACGCTCGGAAACCACCAACTCGGACCATCCTCCCCCTCGGTCCACCAACTCGTACCATCCTCCCCCCCGGTTAAAGGTAGAATGTCAGGGGGGAGGGTACGATATGGATCATGTGCAGTATATCTGAGTGCGCATATCTCATCCGCCTATATCTACACACCCCTTAGCATAACACGCCCGGGCACATAGACTTAGGGTAAGTGGGTTTTTATCCTTCTTCTTGTCATTTTTTCTCCATGGTGTCTTTTCCTAAGGAAAAACACCCCTTCATTCAAACATATGTGATAACAACTAACTTTAGTCCCAGTCAAAATAGAGGATCCTTTTAAACAATGGGGTCTGGAATTCATCCGAGAAATCCATCCATAGTCAAGCTCCCAACATAAATGGATTTTAACTGCTACCGATTATTTCATGAAATGGGTTGAATCCATTCCAACTCGAAATGCCACTGATTTGGTAGTAATAAAATTCTTGGAGGAGAAAATCCTATCGAGATTTGGTTGCACTCAAAAAATAGTCACAGACAACACCCAAGATTTCAAATGTATGGCAATGTTAAGTTTTTGTCAAAAACATAACATTGTGCTAGGACATTCTATAGCCTATTATCCTCAGGGAAATGGGTTGGTCGAATCATTCAACAAGATCTTGATAAATATAATAAAATAAGTGTTGACAAAAAATAAGAAGGCTTCACACGTTCACCTGAAGTATGCCTTATGGGCGAACTGAATCAACAACAAAAAATCAATAGTTATGTCACCTTTCCAAATGGTTTATGGTACTAACGTTGTCATTCCTATCAATATCTCTCTTACAGTGATGAAATTATGGCAAGATGCAAAAGAGGAACCAAATGACGTAACGAGGAGGATAAAGCAAATAATCGAAGTCTGAAAAAACAGGGTCAAAGTAGATGACAGACTTCAAAAATACCAAGATAATATGAAATCCCTTTTTGATAAAAAAGAGAAGAACAGGGAGTTTCTTCCTGGTGATCTAGTTTTAAAATGGGATGCTAGAAAGGAATATGCAGGAAAACACGGCAAGTTCGATCATCTCTGGTTTAGACCATTCAGGATCGCAACTATAGAGGGAAAGAATTCCTTCCTACTGGAAAATCTCAACGAAAAAACTTTTGATGCCCCTATCAACGGGCGCTATATAAAACATTTTATGCAATAATTATGTTTCACATTACCATTGTATATACCGGTTTTGGTTTCTTGTTCCAATTTTCAATTTCAGTTTCTTTCGTAAATTATCTAAATTTTACTTTTTTGTTGTAAATAAACGTAGTCTTATTCGACATCATAAAAGAAAAATATAAATTATTTGTACTACATATCATTTCTATTCTACGGAATTATCTAATTTTTCATATCTTGGTCCCATGCAGAGTACTTATTATCAGATGAGAAATGAGGAGGTATCAGAATCCAACTCTCAGTTTTCAAAAAAATTGTTTTCTCTCAAAACAAGTGATGAATTAATAATTGGTTTGATTGAAAATGTAAATGAAATCCAAGGTATGAACTTCTATACTTATTATTCAAGATAAAATTCTAAATAAAGTTTATCGGATTTAAACAAGGTTCTACTCATGTAAATATAGTCACTTGATCAAAGATTAGAAAAATATAAATATGCAAATGAATTATGAAACCTTATCCGAATTGAATGAAAATAAAACAAAATAAAAAAAATGGTTAAAAAGAGAAGCTTGATAATCAAGAAGTGAACTTGTGTGGAAATCAGATTCTTTTGCGTCAGACCCTCTGAGTCCTTGTTTTGTTTCATTTTGCCTATCTTCGAGATTTTACTCTATTCTGATTTTCACTACCTATCCTTAAGTCTTCATAGAAAGAAAGAATTTCACCTTGACTCCGAAAACTTAAAAACATATCATCAAAACAAGATTAGGCAAAAATGTTTATGTTCCTCTGATTTTAACTGAAAGAAAGTATGTCTAGGCTAATCCCGATAACTCTATCTCTTCTAGCATATTTTAACGGATTAATTCGCTCAAGGCTAATCCCTAGAAAATGAAAATTCCCCATAAAATCTTCCCTATAGGAAAATATGTATTGAATATCGAGAGAGATTTAGTCTAGAGTATAATCAAAAAATTGTTGACAAATCTACAATGTTAAATTTTAAGCATATATCATCCCTTGTATGATACATACAAATTGATTGCCCCCACTTCAAAATTAAAAAAAAAAAATAAGATGGATGGTGAAAGGAAATTCATAAAATGATTGGCCCCATCTAGTCCAAGACAAATGGTGAAAAAAAATTTGTAAATTGATTGCCCCCATTTTTTCCAAAAGAGATGATGAAAGGAAATTCATGTAATGATTGCCCTCATCTCAATAAAATGCAAAAATTCTAATTGAAGTGGTGAAAGTAAATTCAATGGGAGATGTAGATAACTTCATTGGGATACTGAACAAGCTCGTTGGAAGTGAAGCAATATCTACGATATCTGTAAAGTTTTCATACACGTATAAACATACTCCAGTATCTAGCTCTCTTTCCAGTAATACTTACATTCGAAACTGACAAGGGATTCCCTAAATAAATGAATAAAATTACTTAGCCTTGATGCGAATGAAATCAACCAAAATATAATATTCCAGTTAAAGTTGTTTTGATTATCTTAGCAAAATCCAAACTCAGTTTTAGGAAAAGGAAATTATTAATAGCCTAACTTGAGAACAATGTTTAAATGTGTTTTGAAGGTTTTGTGAGACTCGGTTGAAGTTCAATTTTTCTCTGTATGTTTTTTCCTAGAGGCATTTTCCAAAAATGCAATAATGACTCCATTTACCCAATAAATGCACTTGGTCTACTGTTATTCCATGCCTCATAGGGAGACACGATCCCCGGATCGAGCCTATGTTGGAACATATATAATCCTAAACTTTGAGCTTTACATTCTCCACTTCATGAAAATATAATTTTCCCCAAAGTAGTAACTCAATAAATTAACTTTTGAAATTCAAATCAAATTCATTTGTGGTTAATTGGTAAAAAGGAGCACATGATACTCGTCGTTGATGAAATTTCCTCGTTTGATCGAACGAACCTATTTTTCCAAGAGTTTTGGAGCCACCTGATTGTTAAAGAGTCAAATCACTAAGGGTTTCTTCATATCTTGGTGCTTCAAATGTTTCGATAGGTCTTCACGATTGAAGTCTCGAAACCCGAAAGTGTTTGTTATCATATTTTCATAAACCTTTAAAGGACACGAGTCATAGTACATGTCTATCTTTTGAGTCTTCCCTGGGTTGACATGTGGCATCCATTTCTGACTTTTTCATCTGAAGATTCATACGATTCTAAGTAACACGTGGCACCCCCTGATATCGACACATCATCTAGAATGAAGTCATATTTGAAACGTCACTACGGGGGATGGCCTTTCAGAAATATAACAAAGAGCTAACTCGAAAATCCGTGAAGCACTAAAATGTCGAAATATTAAAACTTAATTAATTAAGTTAATCTTGGTAAAAATATAGTTAACGACTTCGCACTTCGTATTTCGGATGTTTACCTTTAATCATATCCTAAAATATCTGAATTCTGAATTTTCAAAATACTTGCACTTACATATGATTAATTAAAACTTAAAAGTGATTATCAGATAGTTAATCATTTCGCAGTTTTGGGTTTTGGGGATTTCTTCTCGAGCTACATTTAAAAACCCCGAAGTCCGAATACCTGAAGCACTTGAAGCTAAAAATGATTATTTAATATTTTAAGAAGGACTATCTCTCAATTAACCTTTCACAGATTCGCGATTCAGGAAATTTCAAATCTGTTTCATCCGAAATGCCCGAACACGAACCACAGATATTAATGGCATTTATCACAAATCAACGGTAATGATTTTTATCATAGATTGCATATCTCCATGTATACTTTCTCATTAAGGTTAGTAAATTTGATGTCAATGAAGGTATACTCAAATCAACATACCCGATGTGAATAAAAATGCTTGATTTTGAATTTCATTTTCACCTTTTGCATAATAGTAAGATTTATCCAACTGAGAAGCTCACATGTTCCCATGCAACATGTATCCCTGTTACGATTCTATCGATATCTTGGAACCACAAAATATGATCAAGAAGAATGATGCAGGTGGTGAGGGTGCAAATCCGAATGCAGATGTTCTATCAGATACCACACCGCGAGCCATAGACACTGTGAAACCTTGAACACATGTGTTCGCGATTCTAGAACATGAGCTTATAAATTTCCCATAGGATTCTGACAATGAAGTGAATGACACTCATGAAGCTAAACTCAGGGATATATCTCATTCAGAGCTACAAAAAGTAGTTTCATGATCGAGACTCATGTTGTATAGCGATATGATAGCCTGGGCCCTGGAAAACGTCGACGTCCAAACTAGGAGCATTTTCATCTCTCAAAAGGTCACTCTTGCATCTTTCTGACCAGAACACATAAAAGTAATTTATAATATATCCCCTGATTTTAAATATAATTACAATGTTTCATTCATGCTAGAGTTCAATTAACGGGAGTGTATACAATATGATAAAAGATATCCTGATATAATCAAGCCCTGGTGGGGGCACCTAGCAAAATTCAGAGCTGACGCTCATGGAATTTATTCCACAACGTCATCAGATACTCATATTATTTATGTAGCTATCATGCTCTGTAGTATATTCAAGAAGAAGAGTCCCACTCATTTCTTGGTGGCATGGGCATCAATTATACATGAGGTGGTCGAGGGCTACTCTTTTAACTGGGAAAAAAATTATCATACAACTTGGCTCAAGAAATCACGAAATACAAATTGGCAAAGTCAAAGGGGGAGCCCACCCCTTTCTATATGTTTGCATATATCATCGATGTTATTTTCTTCATAACACCGTTTCCATTGATGAACTGGAGCTGGACCCTGACCAACACTGAACTTATTCACTTCTATCACTCCAAGTTGTGGGAAGACAAGGCCAAAGATTTCTTCTACGAAATCTATCACCATGTAGTGGTGCCCATTCATATAGATTTATATGGTTTCCCACCCCCTCGAATTTCAGACAGAATCATGGGAAATCTATAAAAAGTAGCAGATTGGTTCATAGACGAAAACTTCTCTTACATTAGGGTTTTTGGATGCTCGGTCCCTCCCCATGATCTCCCAAGGTTTTTACTAGACTGGCTAGTATGCCGAGAAGTATCTTATCAAACAGTAACAAGGGGCATCAGCAAGGAGCTGGAAGCATCCAAAAAAAATGTATGGCCTTGTTGATTAAGGTTGGTTGTCATTGATGTCAACCCTTGAAGAAAGTCTGGTAGCACAAAGGTTTGGGTAATGGACCCAAGTTTGTTTCATGTATAATGGTATGAGTTTTAATATATTTGAAGGTAATACTATTCTATATGGATAGTACATGTCATGCCATTTCTGGTGGTATGTGGAACACCACATAACTCCTCGTGGTTTGAGAGTTATGACCTTACAAAGTTGGAGGACCCTCATATGTTGGCTTGAAGCCCCAAAAGGTCAAAGAAGTCAAAGATCTTGCAAAGAAGAAATTATTATTTGAATGATAAAGTAAAGTGACAAAGTAAAGAAAGATTATTTAAATAATAAAGTGAAGTGACAAAATCAAAGAAGATTATTTAAATGATAAAGTGAGGTGACAAAGTCAAAGAGGAATATTTAAATGATAAAGTAATGGACAACTTTCTAATTATGGAAAGTGGTTAACTCTAAAAATGAGAAAAATAGGTTAAGTGACCTAGAAATGGGTTAAGTGACCTAGAAGATGGAGAGTATAAATAAGAGGCAAGGCTCTCTCATTTTATATCACACTTGAGAATATTGAATATCTATAGGTGACTGAGGTAAAAAAAATAAATATCTAAGATGAATTTCAGAGGGAAGGTGAAGAAAATAAGGCCGGAATTCAAGGGAGGATAAATTTTTTTGATGATTCTTTCTAAGGTATGTTATTTACAAGTCATCTCACCATTTTCACAATAACTTTTTTTCTATAATGATTCAGACCGTAACATTTTTATTCCATTAAGGAAACATATCCAAGTAGTTGTGGTAAAAAAATCAGCTTGTGGGTCGTTGTATTTTTGGAGTTACACTACGTGAAAAATAGGGTTTGTGGCTAGTCCTAAAATTAGTCTAAAACATATGTTTTGGGTAAAAACATCATAACTTATTCATAACAGATCCAAATTCAGTAAGACCAAATGTGTTGGTTAGAGTACAGTCTGTAGTATTCGATGTAACATTGTAATATCCTTTCAAAAAATATTATGTGCGGGACACGCTCTATAAGGTCACTCTATAGGATAAGAACAAATTCAACAAGGTATGCCATTTTTGCTATAAATCCTTTTCTGAGAGGTTCCAAGTAGTGAAACCTAGAGGAAATACATAAAACAAACTGACGATTTTTTTTTATAATTTTCAGATCTTTATTCATTACAGGTACATAGTTATTATTATATCAAGTTAGGGTTGTTGACTAATCCAAAACTAGTCATGTGAGACTAAAGAAAAGTTTGATGAAAATGATAGTCTCTTGTTGTTAAAGTTAAGGAAGGTTTGTAGGTATGTGATCATATACTCCAATTCTATTATAGAGTTACAAATCATATTTGGATGATGATATTGATGAGGGATTTTGGTTGAGGTACATGTTGGGTACATGGATGAGACAAGTAGTTGATGAGTTGGCACATACATGAGGTGTATAGTTGATGATGCTGGTACATATTGATGAGTCATAGTTGATAAGTATTTGACACATGATTAGTACATACTTGGTACATGGTTGGATGAACTTGTTTATGGTACAGGTTGATTACAAGTTGTTTGGTACAGGTTGGTGCATGGTTGATGCACTTGTTTATGGTACAGGTTGATTACAGGTTGAGGTATAGGTTGATGCATGGTTGATGCATGGTTCATGTTTATTGGTATAGGTTTACAATGGTATATCTCAAACTGATAGTGTGACAGTGGTTCCATCATTCTACTTCTACTTCAGGGCATTTGGATAGGGAAAGGACAAGTGGTTGTAGCCACCTTCCAGTTGTAGCTGGAGAACATAGGGCGTTGTAGCCTCCATCTAGTTGTAGCTAGAGAATAGGGGAGTTGGAGATTCCTTTAGGTTGTAGCCTGAGAAACAAGGGGGTTGGAGCCTCCTTCTAGTTGCAGCTGGAAAACAAAGGAAGTTGGTGCTTCCAATGAATGTAATTATTCAAGACATACAAGAAAAATGTATTATGTTGTTTTCTCCCACTTTGGGCTTCCACGTAGCACATTGGTGTACTTTGTATGTGTATGATTGTTCATTTGTTCATTGCTTATTTACTTTGCAATTATTGGATGATAATGCTACATTGATATAACACTTGGATTATATGGTTAAAAATGATTAAATTTCTCTATTACGGATTCACCCCTGTCTTAGTAATCCAACAATTGGTATCAGAGCAGGTTCCTTCAAAAATCAATTTAACCACTGAAAGGTAGATCATGGAGAGCAACAACTTATATAAAAATGGAATACCATAGTTCAATGGACAAAAGTATGCATTTTGGAGCATAAGGATGAAAACATATATACAGGTATAGGGATTTGAAATTTGGCAATCAATTGTAGATGGATACACAGCACCAACAATTCCGCCAACAAATGGAAAAACAATGAAACTCGGTCAAAATAATTCAAAATCTAAAAATGCACTTCTGAATGGTCTCAGTGAAATCGTATTCACCAAAGTTGCACATTGTAAATAAGATAAATATATTTGGGACAAACTTCAAAATATTTATGAAGAAGATTCAAAATTCAAAGAAACAAAGATTCAAACTTACGGAGGTCAGTTCGAACAAATTAAGATGAAGGAAGATGAGAATATTGCAGCTTACATTTTATGAGTTGATGAAACAGTAAATGTAATCATAGGATTGGGAGAAGAAATCAAAGAATCTGTAATTATTCAAAAAGTACTAAGATCTCTTCCTATGAGATTTGACCCTAAGATATCAGCACTAGAAGAAAGATCAGATCTAAAATCAATAAGCATGGATCAATTACATGGAATCTTCACAACTTATGAAATGAGAACTTAATAGGAAAATCCAGATATAAAATAAGTAGCCTTCAAAGCATCCAAAAATTCAAAGAAAAAGGGAAGTCAAAAAGAAGAACATAACAATAGTAGTGATGTCTCAGAAGATGATGAAGAAGTGGCCAACTTTTTCAAAAGACTAAACAAGGGAACCAACAATAGGTATAGAGGTAATCTTCCTTTAATTTGTTTTAATTGTGATGCTATTGGTAATTTTTCTAACAAATGTCCTTATTAGAAAAAGAGAAATGATGAAGATTACTCAAAAGGAAAACAAACATATAAAGGCAAAAGAACCACAAAGAAAGTTTTCAAGAAAAGCTTATGCACCAAAGAAGACATCTCATCATCAGATGAAGATGAGGTTAGTGACAGTGAGATAGAAAGAGTTCTATTCATGGTAGTAGAAGACTCTGATAAAGAAGACTTCGAAGAAGAATATGAAGAAGCCGAAGAATAATATGAATAATTCAAAGAAGAAATTGAAGAGGAATAAGTTGACTACCGAGAGGAACTAATGTGTTCCATAGAAGTTATCAGAAGAGAAAAGAAGAAAAACAAGAAACTACAAGTAGAACTAGACAGGAAAGAAGACACTCAATAACTAGAAAAAAATATCATAAAGTTGAAGGTTCAAATAGAAGAATATAAAATAATTGAAGAAGCACTCAAAGAACAGCTAGAATAAAAAGACAAGATCATTGGAAATTTAGAAGCAGATATTGTCACATTAAGAAAGGATATTCAAAAGAAAAATATGCAAAACATCTCAAAATTTTTGGATGGCATTATCAATAGTCAAAAATATCATCATGACAAGTCCGAACTTGGATATAATCAGATAGAAAAGGGATCAAACTCCAAAACAACAGAGCAAGAAACATATCCAAAATCTATGCAGAAACAATCAAGGGGGATAGAAAGATCTACAACGAAGATTACAGGGACACTCCTCCACCAAGAAGATTCATATTTCAGAATCAACAACCAACAGATAGGCCTCAGGAAGAAGAATAATTTATAAGAGTACCTCCTTTCAAAAGATATTCAACTCCTAGGTATCAAACTATCTTTTTTGGTTTATTTTATGCATGTAATATTTTTGGACATAAAGCTATGAATTGTAGAGCTAACAATAAGAACACAAACAACTTTGAAATTCATACACAGAGGTTATCCAAGAAGGCTTAGTGAAACACACAGAAGAAGTTACAACAAGTTTGAATCTTTTAGCACTGAAGTGGAATGTTACAAATGTAACAATTTTGGACACATGGCCAAAGATTGCAGAATGGTAGTCCCTCCTAGAGAACCACAATAGAATAACAACAGTCACAGACAGGAACCTCAGAAAACGACATGGATAAGAAAGAAGGATCAGTATAATAATGAAGAATGCACACTCACTCTACAAGCTAAGCAGAAGAAACATGGTTGGTATGTTGACAGTGGCTATTCAAAACACATGACAGGTGATAGAGACATGTTTCTTACGTTACGAAAGAAAAGAGATGGACCGGTCTTCTTCAAAAATGATGATTCAACTAAAATCATTAGAAAAGGCACAGCCAGAATTGGGAACAAGAATACCAAGGAAGAAAATGTTTCACTAGTAGAAGATATGAAACATAATCTTCTAAGTGTGAGTCAAATGTGTGACCAAGGTCATAAAGCTACTTTTGATTCAGAAAAATGTGAGATAAAAAAAGAGGGTTTGGGAAAATTGATTGCTACAGCTGTGAGAACTTCAAGCAACACATATGTATTAAGTGAAATTGGAAATGAAAAGTGTTATATAGGAAAAAAAGATTAAAGTTGGCTATGGCACATAAGAATGGGTCACATACATTTTGATAACCTTGTCAAAGTCAACAAAAGAGAAGCAGTCAGAGAAATTCCCCAGATCACGAAACCAACCAGCACTTTATGCAAGCATTGTCAACAAGGAAAGAAAACAAAGACCGGGTTAAAATCAAAGGAATATTCAACAACAAGACCACTGAAAATTGTTCATACTGATCTAGTTAGACCAACTACAACAAAGGGCTTAAAAGGTGAGAAATACTTTATGTTATTAGTTGTTGATTATACAAGAATGACCACAGTTTTTTTTCTCAAGAACAAGTCAGAAGCTTTTGAAAACTTCAAGATCTACAAGGAAATGGTTGAAATTGAAATGGATTCAAAAATCAAATGCTTGAGATCTGATAATGGAGGAGATTTCACTTCAAAGGAATTTATGGGCTCCTGCAGTAGTCATGGAATAAAAATACAATTCTTTGTTTCTAGGACACCTCAGTAGAATGGAGTTGTTGAAAGAAAGAACAGGACAATACAAGAAATGGCTCGAACAATGTTAATGGATTCCAAATTGATAGATATATTTTGGACACACGAAGTCCATACAACAGTTCACATTCAAAACAGAGTAATTCTTAGAAACAACAATGACAAAAATCCCTACGAGCTATGGAAAGGAAGACCGACAAATGGGAAGCACTTTAGAGTTTTTGGAAGCAAATGCTACATCAAAAGAGAAAATGGAAAAATGAGAAATTTTCACTCTTGTGTGGACAAAGGAGTACTTGTTGGTTACTAAAGTAAAAGGAAACCATACAAGTGTTACAATATGAGATTGAACAAATTTGTAGAAAACATCAATGTAACAATTGATGAAACAAACAGACCAGAATCAAAGGAAGGAGAAAATAAATCAATGGAACAACTTTTCGAAGCAGAAGAAGAAGATGAAAAGGAAGTAGAAGAGGAATATGAAGAGAATCTGATAGAAGAATAAGAGCATGTTCAGCAAGTTCCTCCAAAGACATCTAGCAGACGAGTACAGAAGAATCATCCTTCAGATCAGATTATCGAAAACAAAGATGCAGGAGTTGAGACTAGAAGAAGAGGTTGTTCACCAGAACAAACACACCTAGAACTCACATCTACGATTGAATCAATATATTTTGAAGAGGCCAACAAGGATAAATTTTGGAACAACGTCATGGATGAAGAATTGGATCCAATAGAGAAAAATGACACTTGGGAATTGGTTCCAAGAACAAAGGATAAGAATGTGATCGACACAAAGTGGGTATACAAGAATAAATTGAAAAAATATGGACAAGTTATAAGGAACAAAGCTAGATTTGTATGTAAATGATATGCACAAGTTGAAGGAATTGACTTTGAAGAGACATTTTCCCCAGTTGCCAGAATGGAAGCAATCTGATTGCTTTTAGCTTATGCATGCTCCAAAAATATTAAAGTGTATCATATGGACGTAAAATCAAGTTTTGTGAATGGGGAAGTTGAAGAAGAAGTCTACATTGAACAACCAAAAGGATTTCAGTTGTCAAAGAATGCAGACTATGTGTGAAAATTAAAGAAGGCCTTGTATGGTATAAAACAGGCTCATAGAGCATGGTACTCTAGACTGGATAAATATCTCCAGTAGGCAGGGTTTAGAAAAGGAAGGGCAGACAACAACCTCTACATCAAGGTAAGTCAAGGTAATATTTTATTAATTGAAGTTTATGTTGATGATATTATTTTTGGTAGTGAAACCTCTACATCAAGGTAAGTCAAGGTAATATTTTATTAATTGAAGTTTATGTTGATGATATTATTTTTGGTAGTGATGATGACATGTTAACCCAGAAATTTGCAAAGGATATGCATAATGAATTTGAAATGTCATTACTTGGAGAACTATCCTTCTTTCTGGGACTTCAGATGCGTCAAAGAAACCAAGGAATTTTTATTTCTCAAACCAAGTATATGAAAGAAATGCTAAAGAGGTTTGGAATGGAAGATTGAAAACTAGTTATCACTCCCATGCAAACCAGTTGCAAGTTAAGAAAAGATGATGATTCAAAGTATACAGATAAGAGGAAATATAGGTCAATGATTGGAAGCCTACTATATGTGACAACATCCAGACCAAATGTAATGCAGGCAATTATACATGTGGCACGATTTCAAGAAGCACCAAAGGAAACACATGTGTTAGCAATGAAGAGGATTTTTAGATATCTCAAAGGAACAAAAGAGTTTGAATTATGGTATACAAAAGTGTTGTAGGAAAATTCTCCTATGGACAGGTGAATTGCCTCTTGATTCTTAGACCCCTATGACCAAGATAGAAAAGTGTTAACTTTGAACACTGACTTTCCTTTAAATGTAGCTAAACTAGTCAATAGAGAAGAGGAAGAAAGTATGAGTACCTTTTTACAAATTTTGTCCTCGATCAGTCCAAGGTTAGCTTGATCTCCAAGTTGTTTAATGAGTCCTGCAATCCAATAAACAACGAAGAAAAATCATACTTCTTATTCTACCATGATTAGTTTAAAACTGGATACTTACAAATCAAAAGAGAACTCAAAAGAACTCAAAAGAGATACTTACAACTCATTTATGAAGTCGCAACAACCTCTCCAAGTCCTCCTCGTCAAGCCCTTGCAAAAATATCCCAAGACCATAAGTTTGATACCTCCAATTTGCTTCCTTATGTTGATTAAGGTTGGTTGTCATTGATGTCAACCCTTGAAGAAAGCCCCATACAACAAAGGTTTGGGTAATGGACCCAAGATTGTTTGATGTAAATATGACTCATTATTGTTTTTTCATGGTTGATAAGAAGTAAATATGGATGAACTCCAAATTGGTCCCCTTATGGTGAAATCCCTCACGGGAAGATGCTTTGCTAAGTAAGAGAACCCATGATTAATTGTGGAATAATGAGATGAAGGATAGTGAATTTTTTAGGGAAACTATCCTAGATGGATAGTGCTTGTCATTCCATTTTCAATGGTATGAAGAATGCCATATAACTCCTCATGGTTAGAGATTTATGGCCTTACGAAGTTGGAGGACCCTCATATGTCATCTAGAACCCCCAAACGGTCAAAGTAGTCAAAGTGGTTTAAGAAATTCTTTTGATGGTGCTTTCTAAGGTATGTTATTTACAGGTCATCTCACCATTTTCGTTATAATTTGTTTTCTATAATGATTCAGATCGTGAAATTTCTATTCCACTGTAAAAACATACCCAAGTATCCATGGTAAAAAATTCATCTCGTGGGTCATTTTATTTTTGCAATTACACTACGTGGAAAATAGGGTTTGTGGCTAGTCCTGAAACTAGTCAAAAACAAGTGTTTCAAGTAAAAACGTCATAACTTCTTCATAACAGATCCAAATTTAGTGAGACAAAATGTGTTGGTTAGGGTACAGTATTTAGTATTCTGTGGAATAGTTTTAGATCAATTCAATGAATATTTCATGTGGGGCACGCTCTATAAGGTCGCTCTCTAGAATAAGATAGAATTCAGCAAGGTATACCATTTTTGCTATAAATAATTTTCTGAGAGGTTCCAAGTAGTGAAACCTGGACGAATTGTATAAACACACTAAAGAAAATTGTGTATCAGTTTCAGATATTTATATATTACAGGTTCAAAGTTACGATTACTTCAACTTAGGGTTGTTGACTAATCCAAAACTAGGCATATGAGAGTAAAGAAAAGTTTGATGAAATTGCTAGTCTCTTGTTGTTAAAGTTAAGGAAGGTTTGAAGGAATGTGATCATATACACCAGTTCTATTACAGAGCTACAAATCAGATTTGGATGATGAAATTGATGAGGGATTTTGGTTGAGGTACATGTTGAGTACATGGTTGAGACAAGTAGTTGATGAGTTGGCTCATACATGAAGTGTATATTATGTTGGTACATATTGATGAGTCATAGTTGATGAGTAGTTGACACATGATTGGGTACATGTTTGGATGCACTTGTTTATGGTATAGATTGATTATAGATTGTTTGGTACAGGTTGGTGCTTGGTTGATGCACTTGTTTATGGTACATGTTGATTACAGGTTGAGGTTGTTACACATTATTTTGGTCACTCTGGTGATGTATATATAGTTATGTGTTCAGGATATCATAAGGAATTTTTTCCTGAGAAAGGTGACTGTTGTCTTCTTCCACAAAAAATATTTTTAAGATGAGTTCACAGGCTGACTATGTTGTAGAGTGCAATAATCTTGATTCTCATAGGCAACCCTATACCTAGCCTGCAAGGTGTTAGCAGTCTTCTCTATAGGTAGGGTGCGAACCTGTTTTAAAGCTTAAAAGGAAGAAGAAGTTACGAAGGTTCTAGAAGAGTATCTTTTAGAAAATGAGTTGGCATTCACATGGTTGGCATCCTACTGACTTCTCCGATTTAGTGGGATCATCCTCTTCCCTTTAACCATCTCTCCTTCTCCTATATAATGAAGAGTTTCTCAAGGAAGAGGTTAAGCAAGATTGAATGGAGAATTGATGAAAGAATTGTGTGAAGAACCCTGTTTGGATTGAAGCTTGAAGACTCTATTTGTCTATCAAGTTGTACTGGATCTTCTTCATGCAAGTGTAGAGAAAGTGTGTGTGTTGGAACAAAGGACCACTGAAAGGAAGATTGCGACATCAAGGTGATTTGGTTGTATCTTCTACTTTCATTTAATATAATAATGTGGCATGTCCCTTTCCCATAAAATCACTATTATTTTATTGCATAACTCCTTGATCATATGCATAGGTTGACATTGAATATACTTTGCTATCTTCACTTTGGTTGGTTTGTGTTGTCTTGGACTTGATCTCACAAGAGCACCGGAGTGAAGTAGGAACAACAGAGACCTAAGGAAGTGATATAAAGGTATGTCACTCATTCCTTCTTGGTAGTAGATTCAATGACTGCAACTTAGAGAAAGAGTCATGTCCTGTCCTATTTTTTTCTAGATCCAGGTGGATCTAGGGAGATCTGTTAGTGTCCGCATATACCGATTTATTCTGTAACAAAATTGGCGAATCCACTGGGGATACAACTCATTTTTGTTGTCTTTTGTTGGCCATTTTCTCTTGGTCTACCTATTTCATTGCCAACCAGTCTCTAAGTCTGTAGGAGACCCTTATAGACTCTCTAGACCTAGAAGTTCACTCAAAAATTTTGTCCCTTTTCCAAATTTTCATAATTTACAAACCTTCTCGCACTATATCTCTTTGTAGCCTGCAAGAACCTTTCATTTTCGCACCCCACTGTTCAGTTCAGTGCAACATCCTCGCACCCTGCCAGTGTCTAGACTACAAGAATGCCTCATTCTTGCACTGTACTCCACCACTAGGCTGCGAACCCATTTATAAAAGTTTTGGATCAGGTATTCTTGTCTTTTTTGATGCCCAGATTTGTTTGTTCATCTAGGAAGAACTTCTTTTTCCAGTGTTTGACTATTTCTTGACTTCAAATCTTGCGGTTGATTAGTTTTCGAAGATCGAAAACTCTTCTTAATATTTTCCCAGTTTTTACTTGTCAACCTTTTACCAATGAGGGTATAATCTCAGATTCTGAGATCTGAGTGCTTGTTTGGTCAAAAGTCTTTGATTGGTTTAAAAGTTTGGGATTATTATTTCTTTAGATTGCTTGTTGCTTAAAAAAGTTCTTTGTCCATACACATTTCAAGAAACTTTTTCTTGTCGATTTATTTTTATCTCCATTGAAAGATTTGATTTGGGCGTTTATTGAGTATTGTTTTTTCCTTTGGTTGCTTACCTTTTCTTAGCTCCATCCCTATTTTTGGCTTCTAATTTTTTTTTTTAAAGTCTTTTTCTTTTAAGCAATCATTTAGAAAATATTAACATTGAAAGAGAACGAATAGTGAATTTATGTTATCCATGATTGTTTGGTACTACATTTGAAAAGAGAATTGTACTTCGTAGTTTGCATTGTTCCAAAAAAACTCCTTTCTCCCTACTGTAGATAGAATTCATTGAACAAAAGTTTGTATCATTCATTTCTATTTACACAAAGTTGGGTCGAAGTCTTACAGAACACCGGTTTCATCTCCGCCTCCCTCTTGAGTAACAACAACCTTTAATAATATTGAGCAATTTTTAAAATTCAACTAGTAACTTTTTCTAGGGATATTTTGCACCAACATTATCTAGGCTAGAGATTTGGAATAGGTAGTGAGACACACTCTCCAAGCACAAAACACACAATAGTATCTTGTGATAAGGATTCTCAAATTCCATTTGCAACATTTTGTCCTGGGAAGCCCTTCTCACACAAGGGTCAAACCTGAGGTCGCATTGAGATTGACAGAGTTACTCACCATACTTTGTTGATCTCAGTGTAGAGATTGCACGTATTACGGGGGTTGCTTGAAGGTATACCCACAATGATGAGTGGAAGCTTCTCAAGTTGATTTTTGGCTAGATACCCTACCCTTGCGTGTGGATCAGACTGTTGACTATTTCCCCAGGCATCATTGTTGTTTGTGGTAACCTCAGTAGCCTATCTTCTTAGGGTCTTAGATAAGGTGACTGTGAAGGGGTAAGTCTTCACAGTACCTAGAATCGACGTTGGCCAGACTCACTCGGGCTCCTTGGAGGGTATACCCATGATTATGTGTGGGAGCTTGCACCAGGGTGTAAGTCCATTAAGTAGGTCATCAACATAACTTTTCCACCCTCACCCAGCCCCTTCTTGTCTTGTCATCACAACGTTGGATTTCATCACCAACTAGTGACTTCGGAATTGGAAGGTCTTGTTTGCTTGGTTTTGATTCCTAGATTTTACTAGCGCATGTTGTTTGTTTACCCAAGTTGGGAATAGAATTTCTTTCATAAGATTTTAACTCAATCACAATTGACCTTCCACGCCGTTCATGTAGAATGTAAGGCCTACCCCTAGAAGATGTGGAAGGTTCTCAACCCTTTCTTACCAACTCACTGGAGGGCTCTCCTCAACAGAGTGAAGTCCAAGACGTTGCCACTCCACAAGTGGAAAGAAATGACTCTTCAGAATGCTTCTAAATTACCAATTCTCGAGAGGACTTCTGACTTCCTACCAACTCTGTGAGATGTATTGTTTGAGTGAATTATTCCAGAGAAATAGTTGTTCAGTCTTCTGGATTACCAACCAAACCTTTCAAAGGACCTGAGGGTCAAGATCCTTTTTGGATTACTGGCATTTTTAGATGGGATCTCTTTGGCTCAGGAGCAGGTGTTGATATCATTGTCACACTTGAGCTGCCCAAAACATCTGATCCAGACACAATACCTTGTACTACTGCCTATTATTTTCCTAGTTCAGATGCTTCGCCAGCCGACCACATCTTGACTATCCCCCTACAAACAGTCCATTAAAAAATGGACCTAGATACTACACGTCCTCACATTGGGATTACGGTGGCTAGCCAAGCTCCCATTGACACACTTCTTTTGCCTAGATTCACCCCAACACTTCCCCCTAGATATCATGCGTTGAATGCTTCTATTCCCACTCGTACACAAATCCCATCTGGGCCTACTGGCATTTCCACTCCTTCTGGGCACCAACTCATTCCTGGTTTCATTCCGACACTTCCTCAACCCCCTTTCAGAGGACCTCTTCCATCCTCTATCGAAGGCACTGACCCTAGTGGCACCATCCCGTCTTTCACACCTAATTACCATATTCCTGTCGGTGGAAAATTTCATCAAGGAGGCCAAACCCAATCCCCTTTTGCAGGACAAATCCCAATTGGGATGCAACCCCTAATTGGAGGGAAACCCCCATCTACCCCACCCTATGGAAAAAAAATACCTCCATCCTTGGCCCAGTATTGGAACTATCTTATCCAAAATAATCCTCACTCGATTGGGGGGCAACATTCTCAAACTAGCTCCTTCATACCCCCTAGTATAGGCCAACCATATCTAGGTACGTCCAATCCTATTTGGGGCTCGAACGCTCAACCCCACACCCCTATTCAAGGGAACAATCCCAAACCCTATAAATTACCTGCCTCCACACCAACAACTGACTCTGCCCAGATCTTTGCATTATATGCAAACTACTTATGGTCCTACTGGTATACCTACGGGGCTCCCTCCCCAAAGTCACCAATACACACACATGAATAGACAGTTACCCTTCTTAGTCACCCTAGACCTCCCTGATCTGTGAGAATTTTAAATGATCCGATCCATCACTCTCCTCAATGGCCCGCGATACCAGCCAAACTACCATCCAACATCCCTAAATTTGATGGTAAACTAGGAGAGGACCCGAACAATCATGTAATGACATTTCACCTTTGGTGTTCATCCAACTCTTTGATGGATGAATTTATTCATTTACACCTTTTTCAGTGAACTCTCACACGTTCTGTCATGAAGTGGTATATAGAATTACCATGAGGCTTCTTCATCGACTTCAACACCCTCACTATGTCTTTCCTCACCCACTACCAGTTACTGATCCGTTACGAAATGGGAACCAAAATTTTGAGTTCTTTCAAACAAACCAAAGCCACTCATATCTCTGATCACATTCATGAGTGGTGATGGAGACGATGTCTCATCAAACTCGAACTTCTCGATCAGTTTCTAGTAGAGTGGTTCATGAAATCATTTGTGAATGACATCGCTCGTGACATCACCATGGGTGGAGTTGTCACAGAAGAACATGCGATCAATCGTGCTCAATACCTCGACCTCATTTACTCACAAATGGGTACTCTTTATGACTTACTCCCTGACGCACCTCATCCTTCTACTTATGCTACTTCAACTACTCATGTTTCTTCTCATGCAGCTAATGGTGTGATTGGCACTTTCCATGCCCAACCCCATTTCGTCCAAGCCTCTAGAAACAACCCCAAATCTGTTGCTTCTAATGTTCAAAATGCTCCTTCTATTAGCCCTCCCACAGGCAAGACTTCTGAGGTGAACTCTGTTCAATCTACCCCCGCCGGAAAAAATGAATCCAAAAGAAGGAAGGGTAAGAACAAGGAGGATAAAAATAATCCGCAATCTAAGAAAACCAAAACACAACCTGTTGACGATAAGGATAAGCAAAAACCTCGATACCCTTGTCTTATATATGGTGATGATCACTACACTAAGGATTGTCCAAGATGAGCCAAGGTTACTAAGTTCCTTCAAGGGACCCCGAAACTACCTATTCTGATCATGTTGTCACAACCCTTCCCTTCTCAAAAACAGGCCCAATTGGTCATTCATGACCAACCTTCCCCCTCCACTACATCCTATGTATTAATGTGTATAGGTGATTCAAAGAAGAATACATCACACTTACGACTCGAGCCAAAGATTATTCTTCCTCCAAAGAGAAGGTTGATGAAATACCTCCTTTGTTGGTCCAACCATATCCCATGACTCCACCTATCAATGGTCCTATTCATCTCAAATGACCGAGCCTAGATACAGTTCTTAACCCTCCCCCAAAGGGTGTTGTCTGAAGATTTGCTTTAAATCCTCATGCACGTGTTGCCCAGAACTACAGTATTGTCGAAGATTTGGCCCAAGCACCATCCGCGATATCAACCCTTGAAGTCCTTCAGAGTTTTCCTATACAATGGAAGGCACTATTGAAATCTATTGGTGGAATCGACCCTACCGATACAAATTTAATAATTTTTGGCTTGGAAGATCACATTCCAAGGTTACCCCCTCAACTCGCATTCCAAATACAGGTTATTGTCTCTGACAAGAACATTTTTAGAAAAGTTATTGACGAGGGTGCCTCGATGTGTGTCATGTCTATTACCTATTGGAAATCCATCAGCTTTCCTCCTTTTAATCGAATCCCACAACATGCTCAAACCCTTCAATGGCTCTGGTTTTAAGCCTTACAGTGTCCTCCCTTCATTTCCTATTACGTTAGAAGGAAAAATAGTCAACGTTGAAGTGGAGGTCTTTGACGCTCTTCTCGATTACAACCTTCTACTTGGTCGTAGCTAGATTGATTCCATGCATGCAGTTGTGTCCACTCTTTTCCATGTCCTACATTTCCCACATCAAGGAAAAGTAATTATGGTGGACCAATTAACCTTCTTTCACTCCAATGCACGTACTGGCAACGTACCTTTCATTGCAAAAACACCCCCTGGATATGAGAATGTTGGTGTCGGTCTTCTTAAAGATTCCTCTTTGATGGGTACTTTTCCCATTCCACCACCCAATGTTCCACATTCATTCGTCGCCTCGATCAATATGATTTCCACCTATGTTCAGAAAACCCCTGCGTCTTACGACCCATGGATAGTACCCAACCCCGACAATCATCTTCATTATGGTGACCAAATGCCTTTGAGTCCGATTGAATCTACTTATCACGCCATTCAATTGACAACCTCTTATACCTCCTCTCTTGGTGATTTATCTACGGATCCATTCCACGTCATTTTTCCTACGGACGAGATGATTATGTCTGTTATGTCCATGGAAGATACCCCTTGGGATGATGGACATCATCGTTCCATCCTCTTCCTGGAACAACACACCATTGCGAGTTACTAATGGATCTCGACCCCGTCGACCGTTTTCATCATTTCTACCATTCCCGAGTCTAGACACGATATGTTCTACGAAGGGAACTTAAGTAATATCTCACCCACCATCCCCCTCGACATATCCATCAAACTTGGAGTTGTCGAAAATGTGCATATCGGAGCTTCGTGTTCCCATGATGAAGTTGTCACCTACAAGTCTCTTTTCCAAGAATTTCTTGATGTCTTCGCATGGAGCTAAGAAGAAATGTTGGGTATTGACCCCAACATTGTTGACACAACATTAAGACATACCCAAGTGCTAAACCCGTCCGGTATCAACTTCGTCCGGTCCACCCACGTAAAGCAACTGCTATCAAGCTTGAAGTTGAGAAACTTCTCAAAGCTAACTTTATTTACCCTGTGGCTCTAACTGACTGGGTTTCCAATCTTGTTCTAGTTAACAAGAAACAAGGTACGATCCGTGTGTGTGTTGATTATAGAGAAATTAATAAATATTTTCCTAAAGACAACTTTCCTACCCCCTTCATTGACCAGATCATCGACGATTGTGCCAGAAGTGAAATATTCTCTCTGATGGATGGTTTCTATGGATATAATCAAATCAATATCGTACCCGCAGACCAACACGAGACCACTTTTATTTGTCCTCAAGGCACTTTCACCTACCGGAAACTTCCCTTCGCTTTAAAGAATGCCGACGCAAATTTTCAACATGCTATGTCTTATGCCTTCATGATATAAAGCACATTGTGTAGCCATATCTCGATGAATTACCATATCATTCCATGCACCGTGTAGATCATCCAACACACCTCCATGCCATTTTCCTTCGCTATCGATTTTACCATATACGCTTGAATCCCCACAAATGTGTTCTTTTTGTAGAATCTAACTGACTTCTAGGCTTTATTGTTTCATGTCAAGGGATCCAGGTAGATCCTTTGAAGTTCGAGGTGATTCTCAATCTCCCTCCTCCTTCTTCACTTTGTGAGCTACAAAGTTTGCAAGGGAAGGCAAACTTTCTACGTTGTTTGATCCCAAACTATGCTAATTTAACTCTTGGTTTTACTTGACTGCTCAAGAAAGGTTCTGAATTTGTATGGGATACCACTACCAACAAAGATTTTGACGCTTTAAAAATAACCTTAACCTGTATCCCACTACTTTTCCCACCCAATTACAATCGATATTATTTCCTGTATCTCGCAGCCTCAGAATTTACTATTGCTATGGTTCTAGTCCAAGAGGATGATTCTCATGATGAACATGTCATTTATTATTTGAGTCAGGGTCTCACGACTACCGAAACCAAGTATTTATATGTTTAAAAACTAGCCTTGGCCGCCATCCAAGATGTTCAACGTTTCCGACACTATATCCTTTTATGCAATACTACTGTGATTTCCAACTGCAACCCTATGCAGCACATTCTTACATGCCAATTACTAGGGGGAAAATACTCCAAATGGATTGTAATACTCCAGGAGTTTGATTTAGAATTCAAACGCGCTAAGTCCAAGAAATACTTGGTGTTTGTCAAATTGATATGCGACCTTCCCTGTTCTGAGATGAAAAATGTAGCAGAGGATTCATTACCTGATGAATCCCTTTTTCTGATCAGTTCCAATGACCTTTGGTATGTGGATATCATCATATATCTCCAGACCCAGACTTTTCGGCCCGATTTGTCTAGCACTGTCGGCCGTCACATACGCTACCAAGCCTGTCAGTATATTATCCTCGGTGATACTCTTTATCGTCATGGGATTGAATCCATTTTTCGATGCTACCTCACATTTGAAGAAGCCAAGAAATCCCTGAATGACTGCCATTCTAGAGCATGTGGTGGTCACATGTATGGGTATGCTACTGCCCAGAAGATCTTACGAGCTGGGTATTTTTGGCCTTCTTTATTCAATGATTGTATTATTGCTATCCAAAAATGCCTCTTGCCAAACCTACAACAATAAAATACGATCACACCCTGCTCCTCTACACCCTATAGTCTCTGTTGGACCTTTTGCGAAATGGGGTATTGATTTCATGACATGTCACCCTCACTCGGTCGGGGGGCATGGATACATTATTGTACCCATAGATTATTTTACGAAATGGGCCGAGGTGATGCCAACATTTGACAATATCGGAAAGACTGCAACACTATTCATATTCAATCACATCATTTCTTGTTTTGGTGTTCCTCAAGCTATCATTACTGATCACAGTAGTCACTTTAGAAACTTTATGATGTCCGAACTCACCGAAAAGTTGGGTCTTCACCATGAAAACTCAACACCCTATTACCCATAGGATAATGGCCAGGTTGAAGCAATAAACAAAGTCCTAATTACCATGCTTTGATGAATGATAGAGATTCACATAACTAGTTGGCACACGATGTTGTTTTCGACATTGTGGGATTACCGAACATCTGTCAAGTCTGCTATCGGGTTCTTACCTTTCCAGTTAGTTTATGGTATAGAAGCCATCTTGCCGATTGAATGCGAGATACCATCTCTAAAGATCATCATTGAAATTCTTCCAAACACTTCCACTGAAGAAGATTGTCTATTGTATCTTGTGCAACTAGACGAAACTCGTCGTGATGCCACCCTAATTATAGAAACCTAGAAGAAACGCGTCAAAGATAAATATGATAAACATGTCAAACCACGCATGTTCTCTGAAAGAGATCTAGTTCTCCTTTATGAACAAGATCAGGATTTGTTAGGAGCCGGAAAATTTGAGGCTATGTGGCGAGGTCCTTATATCGTCAGACGGGTGTTGGAAAAAGGAGCCTACGAGTTAGTGGAATATGATGGTATCCCTTTGAGTAAACCCAGAAATGGGCTTTACTTAAAGAAGTACTATGCTTAGATCATCTGTGCATGAGTGCTTGTATTTTATTGTATCATACTTTTTGTGTGATACTTTAGTGTGCTTTTCCTTTATTTGGTTTCTGCCCTTGACTGCTTACCTTGCATTGAACTTGGTTTCCAGATGTCGGAATCTTCGCTACCCCACATTGGCTTCACCGATGGCACTATTCATAGTACTCAGAACTTAGTTTCTATTGCATGGGAAATTTATGCACCTACAAATGAACTCATCAATCTACGAGGTGTTTGCCTCGGTCGTGCGACCAATAATATCGTAGAATATAGCGCTGCCATCAAATTATTGATTGATTCTATTTCACTTGGTATCCACCACCTAGTTGTACAACTCGATTCACAGCTTGTAGTACTATAGTTAGGTAATGTCTATGCTATCTGAAGTCCTACTTTGTTACGGGTATATTTACGAATTCTCCTCTTGGAACATTATTTTGATTATATCGAATATCAGCACATTCCTAGATGTCTAAATACATTGACTAATGCTTTAGCTAATTATGTGTTAGATAGAAATTTGGGACATTTATGAACCAATAACAAATCACATGTATTATACAACACAAAAAAAGCTGATAGAAGCCGTATATATGTATATAATGATCAAAAGTTTTTACAAAATTTTTTTGTCCAAAGATCAAAATCTCAAAATATGAAGCCCATAGCTTCCACAAAAAAACATCACGGATGATACTCACGATAACGTAGAACTGCTCGGGATACCCTATGGAGTAGTCCATTGAGAGACTCAGATACACCCACAATATGGCGCTAATAATGTCTCGGGATCTCTCCAATAGTGATGTCTGGGACATCTATAGTCAGTCCCTCTAAGTTTTGTTCAATCACCTCGTAGTCCTCAGCATCCCATCTTGCCACTGGAACCACTTCTCCTCACCTCTAAATGGGAGATGTCCCTAGAGGTCGATACGGCCCCACATCTGTGTTGTTAAAAGAATTTTTTTATTTAGGATCGAAAATATAAAAACATTTTATATAATAAAATTTGCAAAAACATTTAAAAATAACAAAATGTGTACTTCTCACCTAAGTCACCCCATTGAGCATCCTCAGGTAGGACCAAATCTGGATCTCCTCAGAAATCCAAACCAGCATATGCATAGTCATCGATTATCAGCATCTGGGGCCTCAACCAGTCAAAAAACAAATCATTATATTTG
>CBVK0100224476.1:0-12312 GCA_900067695.1 Picea abies | reverse complement strand
GGTTCTCTTACTCCACAAAGCGTCTTCCCATGAGGGCTTTCACCATAAGGGAACCACTTTGGAGTTCATCCATGTTTACTTCTTATCTACCATGACAAAAGAATAATGAGTCATATTTACATCAAACAATATTGGGTCCATTACCCAAACCTTTGTGCTACGGGGCTTTCTTCAAGGGTTGACATCAATGACAACCAACCTTAATCAAAGAAAGGTGGCATAAGAGTCCTAATCTAACTCTTCCTAGCTACAAGGGGAGCAAGTTTCTAAAATGTAGGAGATGATTGCCTATATCTATAAGTTGGTTACATCCACTTCTCGTATCTCCAATTTAGACTATAGGGTAGGCTCAACATCATAAAAGAGTGAATGTTAAAATAATGGTAAGTTGGGTACGAAAAGAGACATAGATAACTAGGCTTATAAAAATTCTCTTAGATCGCCTTACCTTTCCCCTCCTGTGGTACCATAGCCCCTTTCATTGCTTATGATCAAGCTATCTTGGTTCTTCTAGTAACTACGGTATAACAATGTTTACAAGTATTCAAAATCCCCATGGTATGTTTACCTCTTGTGTAAATAAGGCATAGTAATAAAATATCCATGCAAAAACATTTAAACATAATTAAATTCAAATTATTCCAAAGGGTCGAAACTAGGAAAATACATGCACTCTACTTGTATGTTGAACACACATCATCCAATTTCCAAACAAAACCTATTAAGGGGGTGGAACCTTGTATACACCTCACACCCACTTAAGCACAAGAACACTACCTTAAGCAACAACATCAATCAAACCAAGACATGCCTCATCCTTGGGCATTGTACACACATCCCATGGAACCAAAGGAAGGCCCCTCTCTCCACCATACTCTACGAGTATGACCACAAAATATACTCAAGCCAACAAAATTGGGCCCTACCAATCAACAAACAAGAGACATAATATACATGTGAAGCCCAAAGAATGTGCCCAACCACGGTGAAATTCCCAACAAAAGGGGTGTCCTTGTGATTACAAACGTGAAGCTTTATTTGAAGCCTCTATAAGCACCAATCTCGCACAAACACTAGCGATAACCCCACTCCAAATGTAATACCCAAATACCTCACAATGATGTCAGCTCAAATAGATTTCCAAGCTGTAGAAATATAATCCAATGGTGAATCCATCCCAACCAACTAAAAATCTATCTTATGGTCACTAACCATGGCACCTAAAGTAGAGCAGAATGTATCCAAACATGCAAGGGCCCCATCAACCAAACTCTACTCAACACATACAAAGATGAGAGAGTCATATACAAAATGGTTATTAACCATCTCTAAACCATACGAGAGTAAGATGCCTTGAATTTGTCCCTCAATATGGGTCATCTATAACAAGTAACCTAGAGCATCTGCCCTTCAACGCATAGATAAGGAGCCAATGGGCACCCCTGTTGAATGGACTGATGAGGGGAAATCCATGGGAACAAAGAATTATTGATTGAGATAAATGATAAGGCACTGGTGAAGAGAGTGTTCACCATAGCTACACACCTTCCAAATCCCAAATAAGTCAACATATTTGAAATGAATGACTAGTCAACAAAATCATAATCTTTGTCCAAGTCAATTTTCAAAAAAAGGCATTATTGGCCAATCTCCTAAGCCCACTCCAAAGCCTCCCATGCAAAAACCACAATGTTAAGAATGAATCTCCCCCGAGAAAAACCAATCTACTTCCAGTGAAATACTTTCCACACGACTAATCAGATCCTTGGGGCTATTGCCTCGACCATAATTTTGTAGGCGACACTAAACAAAGTAATGAGTGGACACCAATAACATATTTCACCTTGTAAAACTTCAGATGCCAAACAATAAAAATCATCACTAATGGTGCCCCACATGACCTTGTAAAACTCACAAGGAAGGCCATCCATACCGAGATATTTCTCATTCTACATAGAATATAGAGTAGCATAAAGCTCCCCCTTTGAGAAATCTTTATTTAACCTACCTTAGTCACCACTAGAAACCTTTTGAAGAACAACTTGACAACAAGTGTTTCTAGCAGTCACCACCTAATTTGTCAAAGCATAAGGAGAGAATATTTTGAAAATTAACACCAAACAAACCTCTAGCCCCTTTAGTAACCTCTACAAGAGAACTATATGTCCTACGCATACTAAGCACCTTGTTAGCAACCACCTTCCTCTTCAAGAAATCAAAGAATATTTTGAAGCCCTCATCTACATTATAGATCCACTATAAACAAGAATAGATATGTGCTCCCCTAGCAATACAATTCTCATCTTTGTGAGCATCCATATCCAACTTTGCAACCTCTTCTTAAAGGGTCACATTATGAAGGTCCTCTTCAAGAAATATTTGAATCTCCTCAAGTCTAAGTTGTGCCCCTTGTAACTTGTTTGTCCACTTATGAGCCATTTTCCAGCCCCAACCTCTCGTAAACTTAACAATGTGACCAAGTATCGTCTCCCACCAAAGGATCCACCCCGAACCTCCCATTGGATTAGTAGAGAGGTTATAGAGTCTCTGACTAAAGCTTGGAAATCATATAACTCCAAATGAAACACATTTAGTTTAAACAAATAGGAGGGAGGAGAGTCAATTAAATGACCCGTAGAGATGATAATCTAAATAGGAAGGTGATCTGAGCTAGTCACATCCACCAACACATGCATAGGGTGAATCTTACCTTAAAAATGAGATATCCTCATTAAGACCATAGAGTCGATCCAACCTAGCTTGAACTTTGTATTGTCTTGTCTATGATTGGTCCATGTGAACTAGATGCCATAATCAATTCCCTTCTATTTACATTTTCGGTCAAAAGATTGACCTTATAATGGCCCCATGCCCGCTTCTTCAATCTAATGATCATTGAATCTTTACCTCTACAATGATCACCGTCCCATTCTACCATATTAAAATCCCCTCTAACGATTCACTCTACTACTAAAAGAGGAGAGACCATCCACTTCCAGACTTTGCCACACTATGAACTGAGATTAGGAGCATACACTACATAAAATCCTAAGAAAAGATCCCAAACCAATAGTGTGACACATACACATCGATCCTCAAGATCAGATCCATGAGCTACCACAAAGTTATACAAATAGAACAAAAGGGTAATCACCACCCCTCCATCCCCCCAACAACAGTCTAAAGTGAAATAATGATCATTACAACAATAATTCATCCAATTTGGAAGATAAAATCCAACCAATTTAACCTCTTACGGGAAGATCACATCTCATTGAAAACATTGCAAAACACTATGGACAATATGCTTATGATTAGGAATCGACATCCCTCGAACATTCCAGGATAGTAGTAAGAGTTTCATTCCAAAGGAAGATGAAGGCCTAAACTACTATCCCAATTATCCATCTCAAACCCCTCCAATGTTGGAGTACGATAATCATGGGAGTGAACAATGAAGTCCTTGTATGAATTCACCTATAGCTTATGACTCAAATCACTAGCTGATTTGTCTTCATGTGTGGGTGAGGATACCTCCTTCCACTTGTGAGATTTAACCTACCATCCTGACTCAATCTCCATGCTTCTAGACCCAAGGAAAATCGAACCACCCTTGATCATAGAGTTTGTGTTCTAGTTCAATCGAGGCTACCCCACGACTGAGGAAGAACTACTAATCTAGGCTAAACCACTAGCTTATTAGAGACCAATGCTAAAATTGTACTTGTATCACTAGATGTAGAGCTCCTTACTCGCGCACTTGTACTACTAGAGGAGGAGCCACCTAGCCCTGCACCAACAACCACGAAGGAGACACCTTCCTCGAATCTCATACCTAAAGACATGGGGGTGCCATGTGTCCCTATGCCCTGAGAAGTAGGAGCTGCATCACCACCTACACATGTAGCCTTCCCTGACTTGGGTATGTGAAGACGACAATCTCAAATAGAATGATCTTGAATTTGGCATGCAAAGAAGACATTTTGGAGACTAGGCTACCAAACCTTATGTTGCCTGACTCCATCATTAGTGCACATATATATGAAGGGGTATTGGTTTTAACTACTTTATCTACTCTGATCTTACCTTACTGTCATAAGTTGACCTAGTTTTAGATTTAATAAGCTTCCAACAAAATCCCTCCAAAACTATCGGCCCTCTTGGTAAACCAGAAAGCAATGCAATACACAGGATGCATTGCGCAGTCTCACCCGAGATAGTTCTATGGGTGGCTGCAATACTCAGACGCTTGCAGCCTAGGAATAAGTGGGGATCTTTGGTTGTACCTTGTGATCATCATTTATTTAGTCTAACATCTGAATTAATCAGTCACTCTTACTCATGCATGTGGGATAGCAGATCTAAATATTTACTTCATTCATTCGTCTAGCATTTAATCATTAACAACAATGGAGATGCATAAAATTCAGTCACATAACACAAGTTTTATCGTGGTTCACCCCCTCTCGGGCTATGCCCACAAAGGTTTGGCTCTCAAGTTCTTTTATTATGTCTCAACAATAGCTCGCGCCATGCGCGTTTACAGTCTTTGGGTCTTACAATCTCAATGTGCTTCTCGATCTCTGTGAGGCTGACTAGATCGCACCAGGCTCCTCAAACTGTGATCTAACCCTTGGGATCTAGTTGCCCAACTCTTCTCTAGCTTACAAACTTACAAAATGTCGTAGTTCTAGCCTTTCTCACTCTTCCCTCTGTCTCTTTTCATCGGTCTCTTGCCTAGACCTCCTAGGTACTACTTATACATATTCTTGGCTTATCAGTCATTACAATATCTTGCAAAAACCCTAACCCTAATGTAGTTAGGTCTCCCTTGCATGCGCGCCTCGCACGTGTTTCTTTTCCTTCCAACTGTCTTTTCTTCTGCTTCGTGCTTTTCTCTCCCAAAATGGCCTTTTCCCCAAAATGGGCCTTCGCCCAACAAGGGGAGAGCTTCCCCTTCAAATCCACCTCCACACACACCCTTGTCATTCACACTCAATGAATTTCAATGACCATCAAGGATAAGAACTTTGCCAAATCTATGGGTAAACAGATCAACAAAAGGGTCCATGCCAACAAGAAAGGCTGGGAATTCCATCCAAAGTAGATAATGGTCCTAGCCATGATCCTCTAGATTAAAATCCTCCCTCCAAGACTAAACATAAGAAAGGGATTTGGCAATATTCTAGGTTCCAAACTATAACACCTAGCAAGCTGTTGAATTCAAGTCGAACAATAGGTAGACATACTTCGATGTCAATCCCAAATAATAGTTCAAGGAGATCCCCTTGCCCCCCTATTTCAACAAGGACCACTAGTTAAAGGCCTCTTTGTTTTACATTTAGTATAAAAAGAACAAAATAACCCCTTGAGTCTCCAAATGCATCTACCCCTCAAAATACTCCTTTTTATGAACAATGAAAGAGTTGAAATATTCTAGATCTAGAGGGGGCTTGGAATCATTATTAATTGAACTTTGTAAAGGAATATATGTCCCCTTAGTAAGAGGCTCCACTAAAAATTGTATGAGTCTCTCATAGTAATAGGTAGATCATACCCCATCACCCAATCCTAACCCATAATCACTAAAACAGACTCTTTAGTCGAAGAAATAAGACTAAACCCATCCAAGGAAGGAACATTGCCCTCAATACACAAAGTCTCAAAAACTGGCATTGAGTTGAGCACATGCTTTATGTATGGGCTTAATCCCCACAAATTCTTCCTCCATAGTATCCACATTCCCCATGGATGGAAGGGATGGCCACTCCTCCATTGGCTTATGCAAATTAGAACCCTCATAACCACAAAACTTAGCATTTAATGAAAGTATTGCAACTCGCATAGAGCCATCACCATCAGAGCAATTAAAGGTAATGTATTTCAGGCAATAATTCTACTTAGTCTAACTTCATCTCCAATAATCACTATCCACCAAAGGAGCCCTTGAATTCCCTCGATCTCCAAACAAAACTTCAATACCTAAACTCCCTTGCATAACATTCTCAAGCACTTCTTGTAAACATGTAAAGCCGACAATATTACCTTTACCCATTCACATGGTTATGCCCTTTTGTGAATTCCAATCATTTGTATGGCTTGTAAGCCCTTTCCCATGCATGGTTGTACTATTATGCTATACACATATGACTTTCACTGCAATCTTTACCTACTAGGCATTCTTACATGTACAAATTGCATTTGTACCCTCTATATGCCCTTTAATTCTTTTTCCTATCCCATCGCACTCATCCTCTCCTTGAGAGATTATTTATATAATAATTAATATTTTTTATTTATTTATGTGAAGAAGATGATGATGATGACTATGGTTGGAAGAACAATTTTGGTTTATCCAAACTTCAAAGAAATATAGATGAAATTAATTAATTAATTTTAATATATCATATGATAAAATATCGTGTTAAACTTCACTTAAACCAATTTGGTTTGTTGTACATGTGTTAAGACCTTTGTTAAGGGAGGAAAACCAACTACAGGAGGTCAAACACCTTTCGTCATAGACATCTTCACCCATCGGGGTTTGAACTTGGGTAGTTTGTGTGGGGGCACTCCATCCCAACCTTCTTATTATTGTAAAAAATACATATTATTTCTTCCCATTGTGTTTAAAATCTAGTCCAACTCCTAGTTTCACTATGAAGCTAATGAGTGATTGTTCTTATTTTGACAATATTAATTTTGTTCTCACTACAACACAAAGATAATTTTGATCTTCTAGCTTGGGGTCAGTGATCTCTTTATAGTACATTACTTCCTGTATTCTCAATTTCTTCACTACACCACTAATTCTCTTTAAATATATTTGCAATAGTATTTTTTTTAGTTTCAATATTATAAAGTGTTATGAGGAGAATCTCTTTATGGCCAGGGTGAACCACAGGAGATAGGTATGACTGTAGAAATCGACTCACATATGCTATATAAACTAATGTGCAAGAGAGATAAGAAAGAGGCCTACCTCGTCCAAATGTTTGATGATGTCCACAGTTGAGCACTTTGACCCAAAGTTTTATACCTGCAACAAGATCTCAACAAACAAGAAAAGCAAGCATATAATAATAATATAAAAGGTTAGCACAATAGATATCATAATCCATCAATATACAAAACAAACTTGCCCATGGATCATAACACATATATTTGCAAGATATCAATTGGACGGGAAAGGAGTATTTCTATTAATAAATGATCAACATAAGTGAAAACATTACAGACTTCCGTGTGGGCATGGTTCAAAACTAAGAAACCGAGTTCCTTCCAACTGGGCCTCCACCACTTCAATACTCCACCAAAGGCAAGCTCATATAAGGGAGACAAAGAGGTTATCCATCAATAAGGGAAGAGCTTGGGGGCTGAACACTGTGTTCATACTTAAAGGACAAAGGGATGCAGACTCAATAATGACGTAACAATTTCTCCAGAGTAACTTTGCTCTCAAAGTTGAATTCTCTCCCCTTTTCCATGGCTCAAAATTGGCTTATTTATAGCCTTCAAAATGCAAATGAAGGGCCGAGTCGAAACGTTTCCAGGATATGGAAGGCCAAGGATCAAAGATCTCATGTCGTGACATGGAAACCTGACATTCAATTTTTATTTTCTGACACAAATCCCGATGTACACGAGCTCTAGTGGAGCAGCCAGTGTATACGCTTGTTGTATAGCTTGCAAGGTGCATACAAGTGGAAACATATTTATTTTGTCTCTGGATTTATCAATCAGGGAAAGTAAGTCTGCATGGGGGAATGGAACAAGGCCCTTTCTGCAAGATTGCATAGGGTGAGGCAAATCTTGCTCTAATAGATGCCCCCTAATGTGTGAGGTCAGAGGAGAATATGCAATGGCTGAAATACATTATAAATAACCCAGAAGTGGAGTGGTAGAGAACCAACTGGACGAACTCAATTGCTCATTACATTCTATACTAACTTTGCATACATGGCTGCCAAAAATACACTGCAGATCCATGTGAAAAATATACCAAATAAGTGTCTGTGGCCATGAATAGGCAAATACAAATGTGATTACATGCGAATAGTTGTCATAGTCACGAATAAGGCCCAATAGAACCAGTCTCAAAAAATCAAGCTGAGGATATATGTATATTATGGAGTACAATCTGATCTCCCATGATCACTAAAGTCATATAGGTATTGGTCCAATGAAAAGGAAGCAACAACTCAGGAAAGTTGCGACCACATAGTGATGTCTTCAAGTCTTCTACACAATCCACTAAAGGTGCAAGTCTACATCTTGTGAATAAAGGAGTTGAGATCGAACACAATGAGACATCGTTTGATTACCGATCATTGATGTATACCGTTAACAAACACAAGACAACCTACCAATAATGAAAGTAGGTATCAAGGCACCGAGTACATTCTTACAAGTGTGAATAAAGGATTCGGTCTCAAACACCTGAAGAATCCATCGATCAGGAGATATTGATGTATTCCCAATTGTCGATGGCGAGAGAGCTTGCCACTAATGACTGCAAGCCTCAAGGTACTCATAAAACTCTAGGCCTTGTTTCCAGAATAAATGGGCTGATGTCGATGGAAAGAGACCCGTTGAAAGGAGAGCATTAAGGCATCTCTCGTCAGTTAACACGTGGTACAAAGTAGGAGCTTCATGATTTGGTGGAAATCGAATGAAGAACAAGTTCACGAACCAACGACCCTGTGCTTGTTTCGCATGCGCCAAGAGCAAGCAGTACACGAAAAAGACCCTCTAAATAGTAGCCATTGATGAAAAATTATTGACAAAGGCGAGGAAACCACCAATAAGGCTAATGGCATCCAAGACACTGCACGAATCCCAATGTGTGAATAGATGTATTGTCGTCGAACACAAGGGAAACCACCCAATCAACGACCAGTGATGAAATGTCGACTATTGGGTTCAAGGTTACCTACCAATGATGAAAGTATGGCCAGGGTGCATGATAGGACTAAAGTATCATGTGATTCTGAGACAAAGTAAGGGTATGGTTGACATGCAAAGTCAAGAGTTCTGAGGAGTGGCTGACACAGGTTGATAGACTTCCTTTGAACAAGAGCATGAGACATATGGTGGACTCTGCCAACATAGACCTAATGATAAAATCATGAGATGCAGGAGGCATCGATGAAGTTCTCTATAGGGACTGGAAGAGTAACCAGTCGGTAGAGAAGACTTTGTAACAAGCTCAGCTTCCTAAGGCCATGTTAAACCCAAAATTATGATGAATATACTCAAATAACTTTGTACTATGTTCAAAGGCGACACGACTGCTGCCGATATAAGATAATACTCCCTTCCCGCCCGTCTTTTTTTGTTTTTTCATAACAAACGAATGCTATGATACAGAGGAGGAAATGAGTGTCGCAAGTAAGCAAAACTAGTTCCAGCAGTGGAACGTACCTATGCTCAATGCAGGGAAGTGAATGCAGGAGATGGACACTCGAGGGAATGTTCCCTCCTAGGAACAGGGTGTCAAATTGTGAAGGATATAAACAAGGTTCTGCTTGGTTGAGGATGTGAAACTACCGAGGCAAACGGTTTAGAACGCAAAGCAAGAACCAACTATAGGCTCAATACTGCAAGCAAGGGCATGAGATGCAATCACAACTTAATGCCAAAAAATGTCCTTTTTTTATGTCTTTTAGTCTACTTGGTGTGAAAAGGGGATAAACTTGTGCCAAGTAGACGTCTCTTCAAAACCAATTTACGAGTGTGAAAAAGACGAGTTCACTCGACGATCTTTTCACTTTTTGATAATGAGTTGGAAAATAGATTAACTAAGACTCATGATCTTTTGAATCCAATTTAATGAGTGTGAAAGGGACAAATCACTCGGCAATCTTTTCGCTTTTTAAGACAAGTCAGAAAAGAGCTTAACTAAGACTCGTTTGGGAGTCTACAGGGTATAAAGTCGCATGTTTATGAATGAGAATTGAGGCTCAACATAAATTTAAGTATGAGTTGTGAGGGACTCCTAGTCCTACGAAAAAAAATATCTACATGGGCACCAAATGCAGTAGGGGATCTAACTAGGGCACCCATGTTTGGTAAGTCTCTACCACTTGATAACAACATGACTTTATAGCAGATGGAAGGTTCAGTGTCGTAACAAATGGGTTCATACCTAGGGCATAAAGAGTGACAGTTACAAGATAATTCGAAAATGCATAACTGAATGGATAGCTATCCTATATGCTGGGTAATGAACATACTTGCCCAAGGTGACAAACGATCGACAAAGTACTGCAATCTACAAGAATCCCAGGTTAAAACTACAAAAACAACTCGATCCACTTTTGTATTAATCCATTAGGTGCAAAAATGGTTTAAACTATAGAAAGTGGGTAAAAATGAGTTATAAATAGTAATAAAATAAAAAATTACTATATCATTTTGAGTTTTTACCCAACTAGTGCAAATTGGACCAAAATTCCTCCAAGATTCAAACGACGATTGCGGGAGATTCCGTCAACGAAATCACGAGCCGTTTGGATCAAGTAATTCTTGATCTCTTCCTCTTCAATTTCAGTGGTTTAAAATTTTGAATTAGGTCTTAAATTTTTAGTTATTTAAAGCACAAATCATAGATTTTGGTGTACGCAAACTGACTTTGGTTAGGTCGCGTGTACGATTAGGTATACACTCATGTGTGAACTACAGAACGCGTGTATTGAGCCCTACTTGCGACTATGTGCAAAGGAAGTTGCGTGCAGGCACGCAAATGATCAAAAAGAAGGGTTGTAACTCAAAATTCTATTTGTCTTTGACATGATGGTTCTTGAATGGAGGGAGTGAGAGCATGAGGAGGTCGATGTTGTTGTAGATCGAGAACCGGGGCCCCAAATGGCCTTAAAGCGATGTGGTTTGTATAAGTTTTGGGCGCTCAAAGGAATGAGAGCCCAAGTGAGGTTGTTGGAGATGTTGGTGGGTTACCGGGACCCTGATAGCGAGAGTTTCAATCTCGATGGGAAACCATTGAGAATTGAAGTAGAGGACATTTACTTTCTGACTAGTCTATCACGTCGGGGGGAGTTTGTGAAGTCGCGGGGAGCAGATAGCGGGATGAAGATAGAAGAATACATCGACGCCCACTGTGTAGCAGGGGCTCCTAAGGTAGGGATTCAAGTCCCTATCCGGGCAATAAACAACCTCAGTCTGAAGATCATTGTCCTAGTTTTGACCAGGATCACAGGTTCAGCCTCGTTGCACCAGGCATCGAGGCCGCTCATGTTCTATGCAGTGCAGTGTGCGAGACCCACAGTGTACGACTGGTGTACCTCACTTCTGGCCAATATGAAGAGCCAATTGACGGAGTGTAAACAAGGGGGTAAAAGAAATTTCGGGTTTGCCTCCATCTTGTGCAGTTTCTTTTTCGAGCGGGTTCTAGGTTTGGGACCTAGAGTGGAGATTCTTCCTCTGGGACCTTACGATCTAGCCATGGCACGGTGGACCTAGGTGATGAGGCGACAGGGAGGACGTAGGGTTCCAACACCCTACAACGAGGACTTCTTCTACTGGTGGTGACGATAGGTCATCGCTCTGGATGACTATCCCTACGAGGGAATCGACTTTAGAGGAGATCCAAACATGCCACTTCCACTAGGGGCCGCTTATGGTGACATAGGTATGTCAAAATGTTTTTACATATTTCATTTTTTTTTTTTGTATTTTTGTATAATTCGAACAAAATTGTTTTTGGATGGTGTTTAAGTATTGACTAGACTATGTGTGCTGCAGACATAGGTCCACGACAGCCAGAGGGGTTCCCTCGACATCGACGGAGGAATCGGGGAGACGAAACAACAGGAGGAGAGGCCGAGAGGGTCCTACAAAACGTGCAGGGCAACCTGTCGCATCTGACTCACAGGATACCCATGGTCCAGGTAGAGGATCTGCTTGAGGCCATGCAATGACAGGTGGTTGGTGTACCCAAGGCATGGGTACGACCCTTTCGGCGTCTTGCAAACACCGTGGTTTGCTACCATGACACACATCCGACGCCACATGCATAGATGTCGTGGGATATTGTAATACCGACTATATATGTATTGAGGGTGTTAGCTCCATTTTGTACTATAAACACCATATTTTTTGAAATATACTAGCACAGTAGATAAATAGTTGTTGGTGAACGCCGAAAGGCTGATAAGATGAAACAAATCCTTAAAAGAATATATTAAATTTTATTATTGATTAACAAATAAACGACTAGGCTTCATTTATCTGGTGTTAATATTTTAATTTTTGTTAATCACTTACGTGGCAATCAGTTAGCTATCAAAGTAATTT
>CBVK0100224422.1:0-10238 GCA_900067695.1 Picea abies | reverse complement strand
TCAACCAGTCTTGTGAGGTATTGACAAAAGCCAAGGGGAACATACAACCTTTGTGAGTCAAACCAAAAGTCGGGACGAACAAGATGCTATATGATCTTGTGAGTCTAGCCAAGGGAAAGGTAGAAGCTTTGTAAGTCTAAGACAAAAGTCAAGATGTAAGTCTAATGCAAAAGTCAGGGGGAACGTACAACCTTTGTGAGCCTAGTCAAGCCTTGTGAGCCAAAAGCAAAAGTCAAGACGAACATAGAAGTCTTGTGAGCTAGACTAATGTGGGATGACCCTTGTTGGTCCTTGCTGTGATCCTCTTAGAGTTGGCCACTCTAACGAGGCACTTTAGCATGTGACCATGATGAAGGGTCAAATGACCACATAGTATGAAAATAATCTTCTTTATTATTGTAATATTGCTATGTAAGCAGGATGGGACCAGTGATATGATGTGTAAAAGATGTAATGTGCTTGCTTATGATGAAATTAGTCTAAGTTACTAATGTTGTAATGTAATTAGTCTATAAGACTAAAATGAAATGTAATGATGTTTTAACAGGCTAAAAGCCTAAGTTGTAACTTTTTAAAAGTTAAGTTATGTCAATGAGAAAACATGAGAAGGGGTTGACTCTCGAGGAGCAACAACTTAAGTTGTTCTAGGGGTTAACTTAACCTAAAGAGAAGTTTGACTTCATGGAAAGTCAACACAAAGAAGGAATTCGACTTAACCCAAGGAAGCTTCCAATGGATAAGATTAACCCAAGATGAAGATCCCAAGAAGATCAACTTAACCTAACCTCGGATCAGATCGAAAAGTATAAGAAGGCAAGAGAAGTAATTTGCTCAAAAACAAGAAAAGCATTGAGCAAACCCTAGCCGCCACACTTAGCATCGAGCAAGGGTTTCAGTACTCAGACTTTGAAGGTTTCGATCTCCTCATCTAGGTGAGTGTTTGGCTTGATCTTAGGCCCATTGGAAAGCCCTTGACCTCCTCTACAAGAATACATAGAACGCTCAAGGAGAAAAATTCATATTGAGAGCAGATCTGAGAAAGAAGGAAGTCGATCCAGTATTCCAGTAGAAAAACCAGAAGGCCAACTTTGGAAGGTTTGATCTAAAGGATTGAGGGCATTCTTGGCTGGGCATTCAATGCCACATTGTAGCGTAGTGTCTTGAGAAGGGATTGCAAAAGGAACGACTTGAGTTGGGCTATCCAGCAGGGAGATTGAACTCTCCAAAGACAAGACTGCAAAAAAATGCCAAAACTGCAGAAAAATTCGGCTCATCAAGATCTACAGTTTTCAGCTCAGATCCAGTGTAGTGTTGGGTTAAGGAAGCACAGTGAAGTTCTTGGGAAGTCAGATCTACATGTATGTGCTCAGATCTACAGCAACGCATGATAAAAGGTCTCTAACTGTCCTCTCTCTCTTGATGTATTGTAGCACCCCTAGATGGTTATTGTATTTTCCTGCAAGCTTATTACATAACAAAAGAAGATTCTTTTGCTGGGGTTTATCTCCCTGAATGGGGTTTTCCTAAGGTAAATGTGTTGTTGATGTGAATGGTCTTGGATTTACGCTGCCATTGTTTCAATATTGTTTATTATTGTGGAATCAAAGTTTTGAAAAGAAGTTAAAAGGTCACGTTTATTTAAATCAAGCTCAAAGATCATCAAAATCTAACACTACTTGGTGCAAATAGTCCAATGAATAGGACGAACATGTGCAGTGGAATTGGAGACCTAGAAACTAACTTGCAGGATTTTTGGCAGTTGGATTATCAACAATGAGTTGAAATGATTCCCCAAGGTTTGTTCTTGTTGATTACTTTGTAGAAATCCATCAACACAGTCAGAGAACATTAGCCAATTTGTAGAAATCCATCAACACAAAGTTAGAGAACATTAGCTTCTCGAGCAAAACATTGTAGATTTAGTATGTCGAAAAATCCATAATAGCAAATTTTAGTATGTCAATAATCCATAAAATGATTTGCTATTAATGTCTCCAAAATAGTATGATGAAATAAGTTCCTTAACAAAGATTGAAAAATTCAAGAATTCTAAGAAATAAATACAATATTTTGATATAATTTGTTGGTTTTCAATGTTATTGTTATCGAAAATTAATGTTGGTTTTAACACTAAAAGTGCTGCATAATTTATGTATAAACAATATTTTGATATAATTTGTTGGTTTTCAATGTTATTGTTATCGAAAATTAATGTTGGTTTTAACACTAAAAGTGCTGCATAATTTATGTATAAACAATATTTTGATATAATTTGTTGGTTTTCAATGTTATTGTTATCGAAAATTAATGTTGGTTTTAACACTAAAAGTGCTGCATAATTTATGTATAATTTATGTATAATTTATGTTATGGGTATGCAATGATCTGATCCCCTGTTTTTCTTTGGCCTAAATGGAATCCAATGAAAACTCACTGGAATTTTGGCAAAAACAATTGGCATTTAAAAATGTCTTGCAATTAGATGAGTTCCCGGCATGGATAACTTTTGTCAGATTTTTTTGATTGGGAAAACACATTATATGTGGGATTGCCCAAGTTTGTAAGTTTTGAATGATGATATTATAAGCTTTTAATCTAGACAAAAGTAGAAGAAATTGAATATATGTATATGTATATGTATGTATGCATTTGGTGCTTTAAATCCTACACTAGTAAAGATTTAAAAGACAGAATATAAATTTTAATAAAATCACTTTTCTTTAACCTCTACCATCCAACAATGTTAAAATGAAGCATGGAAACATTGAATGAAAGATTGAAAAAGGGTAACTGCCCTCTTAGTAGCTCCTAAAATTTGCTGCTCACAAAACTTGTGTAAAACATCGACAAAACCTTTTTTGTGCCCAACATATAGAGGGATGTTGGCAAAAGCCACTGACATTTTAAACTGTCTTGCAATTAGATGAATTCCTGGTATGAACAACTTGCCAAAATTTATTTGGCTTGGGAAACACCTTATGTTTGGGATTGCCCAAGTTTATAAGTTTTGAATAATATCATCAAAAGTTTTTCATTCGGATAATAGTAGAAATTGAATAATCAGAAGTCTTTTTATCTTCTCTCTACAGAGTTTAACAATATAAATCTTAATAAAAACATTCTACTTCAACCTCTACCATCCTTTAACAATATAAATCTTAATAAAAACATTCTACCTCAACCTCTACCATCCTTCAATTGTTAAAATAAAAGCATGGGAATATTGAATGGAAGCTTGGAGAAGTTTTACCACAAATCTCCCCTTTAAGTACTCTTAAAATTTGCTTCTCATATGTAAAACTTTTTTTTGGCCATAATCGTTGGACAAACCTTTGTTTCTTTTAAATATTGTCCCAATTGTTGTGCATATGATTCCTTCATTGTCATAGTTGTGTCCAACTATATGCTAAATACTTTTAATGTAACAAGTGCTAATGTAGCACGTGCTATCCTTGAGAATTTTTTAGATAAATTGTCGGGGCACATAAGACCTCGGATGAAAGGAAAATGGTGAAAGTGCTTTGGACACGTGCTTTATGTTAACTAATATATATGCTCCATATAATTTTCTATTGGTGCTTCTGTCCATCTTTAGTTAGGATTTGTGTGATGTCTTGCATGTCTTTGACATCTGCACAGTAAAACAAATGAAGAAAAGACATCAAGGCAAAATAAATTTAGTTAGATATTGGGATTTAAGATTTTATTCTAAAACAGTATAAGACAAATTCTTTCACAATTATATGAATATTGTGTGCCACCATATTATGGATATCTCCAAATTAAACCAAAACCATATTATGGATATCTCCAAATTAAACCAAAAATAAAAGTGAAGAAAAAAATAAAAATTTGATGGTAGTATCCTGAAAATGTGTTGACAAGTAGCAAATGGATTTTTCAAGTTACAATTCATTTTGATTCAAGACCACAATAAAATTAGATGTTGATGCACAATTAATGCACAAATGGTATTCATTAGGTGTTAATGTTAGATGTCTTTGATAATTTTGAGAGTAATATCACGATAATTTTCCTTGTCAACTTATAGGCAACCCTAATTCAATGATTCCCATGATTTTTTTTTTTCTTTTTTTGGTTTATTCCCTTTAGTTTGGTTCAATTATTATTATTACTATTATTTTAATTATATATTTTGCCAAATTTTTTTTCTCATAATTTATTAATTAAAATATATATTACATTCTTTAGATGCCAAGAAGCATTGCATGTGTTTTGATTAGTGTGAAACTATTATTTCCATGTATCTTTGGTTTCCTTTATAAAGTAGGAGCCTACTATCTGAAAACATTTATGGATTTCATGCATAAAAAATGTCTCTTTTGTGTCTAAGACAAACGTAATTGTTCCTAGAGATTTGCATGTTTGAGAGTATTCAAAAGTTTGGGAAAATATCTGAATGATTGATGAGACCTACAAAAATTCACAAATAAGACGATGTGAAAAGATTTGATCATGAAAACATACACATCAATGACCATCCCTCTCCTTTCTAACTTGCCAACTTGAAGGTGCCAAAAGTAAGTTTTCTTTTGAGAGATGATTCACCTAAAAATTTCTCCCCCTAAAAATACGTTGGAAGGAAAATTCCTGGAAAGCAAGATTTACATTCCTTGTGTTCTCTAAATTGCCATTCACCTATTTAATGATTAGATAATCACCAAAAACTTGAACTTTTCCCACCCCTTTTTTGACGCCAACATGTGTGCTATATTCTCTACAATTGTTCAATACACTTCCAAGGCATGCAACAAATTCAAACCAACAAAAATATGAAATATGTAGAATTACCCTTGCTCCATAAACACTAGGGTTCCCTTGGGTTGCCCCATCAAAATATAGCCAAACCCTAGATTGGCTTTTTTGCCTCAAGTCGAGGGAAATTGTTCAAAATTTTTTGAAATTGCAAAACATAGTAAAAGGGAGGAATGCATTTATCTTCACAAATAGACTCTTATTTTTGGATAATTAGATCCCCCATGCCACTACTATATGAAGAGCCTTAATATTTTGTATAGCCACATTCAAATCCCATTTCTTTAGACATCCATCCATAGTAATTTCAGACCAAGCATTTTTAATACTAGTGGGCGAGTTTAGATCTTTCCATACTTGAAGAGTATATGGACGATTTATGAGAATATGGGTTATATTCTCTTAATTTGTCATGCATAAAGCACACTTGCCAAGTCCAATTTCATTTATTTTTTGCAAGTTGTACTAGGTCATCACTTTTATTTTTTTTGGGCCTAGTGTATAAAAATGAAAGATTATTAATAAACACTTGTACTTCCATATCTTCTTCCTCACAAAGAACCTTGCAACCTAGCTTTGGGGTGTAAAAACTTCCAAGGAGATTTTTTGACCATATTAATTCATCTGCTTCGTCTCTAATCTTCTCAATGTCTACTCTTGAGCATGTGAATATATCCATTCTAAAGCATTGCCTCTTCATTTTGAAGATCTAAGTGTTTTGCTCATTGCCATTCTTGATTCCAAATTGAGGCAAGTAAAATATTTTCCACCTTAGGTGTAGAGGCCTTTACCTATGAGAGAGTTTATGAAACCTTTAGGAAGCGTATATCCCTCTCCACACCCAACTCAAGGATCATCCCCAAGCCTAACACTATGTCCATCTCCTAATTTTTATATTAGTGATCTTCCAATGAGGGAGAAAGCTTTAATAATAGTTTTCCAAGTAATTGTGCCATTTTGGTGATTCTTGGTTGCAAGTCTTATCCATTCTTTAATAGATTTAGGATTGATATATTATTGAGAGATCACTTGAACCCGGAAGCCTTCCATAGAGATCAATTTGCAAATTTTTTTGATAGATAGGGATGTGGCAAATTTAAAAATGTTCATAATTCTCCATCCCCCCAATCTCCTCAGGAGCCAACTTTTTCCATTTTATTAATGGAGGACACTTTGTGTCCATTCTCCTAGACCATAAAAACTTAAAACCAATTCTTTTGAGCTTGCCCAAAATCCCCTTTGGAATATAAGCCAATGTCATCCGATATAGTAGAATTGTTTCTATAACAGATTTCAATGGGATGGGCCTGCCATTGATAGCCATTGTTTACACCAAAGCAAGAGCCTCTTCTCTACTTTTTCTATAAGCCATGCCTAGTTTTTTTTAACCATAATCATTTCCCTTTATGAGAAAACTAAGATACTTCAAGCCCTCTTGTAAGTTCCCCTAATTGAAAGGAAATAAACATGAGAGAAATCTGTTCACATCTTCATTTATACCTGAAAAAGATAACGACTTTGATTTATCACCGTTCTTCTTGTTGTATGATACAAATCCTAGATCTCTTTAAGTTTCATGGAATCTCTCATTAGATAAAATTTAAGGTCTAAACTGGGCCTCCTAGGGAAAATAATACTAAAATAATCAAGTAAGAGTTATGATTTTTCAAAGGGAAAGGAAGAAAACGTTTAAAAAAAAAATCGTGTTCGACTTATCTTGTTATAGATTTACTCGAATTTCAAATGTAGACACTCATTGGATGCAAAATTTAATTATGCATCTAAAGAGCGTTTAAATTTGAAATTTGAGTAAATATGTGAGAAAATAAGTAAAAAATATGATAAAAAAAAATACAATTTTTTTTAAACCTTTCCCTCCAAAACTATTTATGATTGTGGTTGACATAATAGTCTCTAGTTCTATTGTTTTCTTTAAAATTGATGTTGATATTACATTTTTGTTTTGAGGTCCATTTTTGACCTCAAAATTTCTCTAATACATGGAGCCATCACATCACAATAAAATGTCACAAACAAACAATATAAGTGACAAGATTGATGTGTCTATCTTTATACCCTTCAATGTACTACTTTTCTTTGCATCTATCAATGCCCTATTGAGACCTTTTGACTACAATTAGGAATGACAAGGGAGAGAGAGGGCATCCTTGTTGTAACCCCCTCCCTGGTTTATAAATTATGAAATTATCCATTGATTAGAATAGAAAATGAAACAGTAGAAACACAACTCATGATCCAATTAACGATTTGAAGACAAAACCCTAGATGCGCTAGGATAAGCCTCAAATAGAGCTAGTTGACTCTATCATATGCTTTTGATAGGTCAATTTTAACCACCATTGATGAACACTTCTTTGATTGGATTGTATGAAACCCCTATGTCTTTGTGACTATGCTTAGCATTTAAAAACCCAAATTGCTCATATGATATAGATTTGGGAAACAAAGCTTTCATCCTTTTAGCAATAATCTTAGCAATTATTTTATAAATACAATTGCACAATGATATGGGCTTGAAATATTCAAAGGAATAAAGATTATCAACTTTTGGAATGAGATCAATGAAAATTGAGTTAAATGCTACCAACATCCTTCCATTTACTCTAGATTCCAATATAACTCTCAATAGACCCCTCTATAAATTCATAAAAGTCAATGAAAATTCCAGTGGCCATTCATCAGCCCCCGGGTCCTATCATTTTTGAAACTATGAAGTGTCTCTTCCAGCTTGGTTTTGTACATTAGGTCCAAAAGCCTCTCGTTTTCCTCTTTTGAAACAAAATTTGAAAAAAAAGTACTAATGTGAACAATTTCAACTATGGGGTGACCCTACTATTTTTCTTGTATGTTTTCCTAAACTGACTAGTGCATGATTTTGATTTAACCTTGAAATTGGTAATCGTCTCCCCATTATTTTTCTTGATCTTCCATAAGGTGTTCACATTCTTTTGGTGGGTTTCAAACTGATGAAAAAACTATGTTTTTTGTCACACTTCTTGAGCTATAAGGATCTGCTTTTAATCCTCCAAGTTTAATCCTCTTCCTTTGTAGCTTGGAGGATCAAAAGCCTTCCTTCATATCATTCCCTAGATTCAAGGCTAAACCACCTTCAATGCCACTTCTCTCAAGACCCACCATATCATTCTTTGCCCTCAAATTGTATCTTGTAATCTTGAGGTGAGTCCTAGGTTGGTCATATGGATCTTCACTTTGTCCAATATGATTAGAGAGATCCTTAAGTAGCAAGACTTATTAGATAGATTAGTCTTGCTATTAAGGATCCCAAAGAAAGATGGGAATGGCCCCAACTATCTTTCTTCCATATAGAAGCATTAACACTACCCAAAGATCCATAGAAATCAAAATCTATCTTTGCCACAATCCTAAGCCATAACCTTTGTCCATAGAAGCAACCCCATTAAGAAGGATAAGGTCTTTTAATGTTGTACTTCTTAATTTTGGCATCTCCTTTAGATTGTCAATTAGTGCATCCTTCTTTGCTTTCTCTATCGACTAAGAGGGACATGTCTCCAGAGAGTATATGAAGTGATCATTAGATCCACCAACTCTTCTAAAAGGACATGAAGCCTATTTCTTCAAACAAATCTCCTTCACACTTGGTTCTTTTGGGCTATCAACCTTTTTCTCCAAACTTGTTTTTTATTTTATTTTATATGTTCTTTTATTTATTTATGTAAATTATCAAGACCTAGATTTTGGCTCATCCTTGCTATTTTGTTTTTGGAACCATATTTTCTTTGAATAACTTTGATCACATTTCGTAAGAAAGTGTCCATATTGGTGACACATAATGCATCAAAAGCACACCCCACAATGGTCCAACGCTTGAACATATTTCTTTGAGCCCCACAAGCCCTCTCTCAAGTCTAGACTTACTAAGAATTTTACCATAGACATAATTCTAGTGGATTGATAATTGAAAATTGCATCTATGAATTTTTCTAAACAATTTCCAATCATTTTTAATGATTCCTCTGACAAAAATTCAAGTGGGAGTCTTGACATTTTAACCGAAATCATAATTTTTTTTATTCTTTCGGAGTTGGAATCTAATGATAGTGTTCATCTCTTTATGGAAATTGGAAAAGAATCCGACTTCCATTACATTAACATAATCATATCTACATTTCCTGCATATCTAAAGGAAAAAACCATCCACTCCCTTGATAATGGGTATAGGCACTAAGAATAACCCACAAATGACTAAAAAGGAGTGGGTTGTTTTGAATTGTAACCAGAGATTGTTGGAATGAGAATTGAGTAGCCATTCAAATGTTGGTTTACCCATTTGGGTTTCTAAGGTAAAATCTTGATTTTTATGGTGTGTTTGATTTTACTATTGTGCAAATTCTTTGTGTGAATTACTATGCTCTCATTTTTGTTTAATGTGTTTCCATGAGTGTGTTAATGGTGACAATTAAGAATGGCAAGGTGCAAATGATGTGTATGAGTTATTGTTGTTCTTGGCTATGCTTAATAGGTTGTATGTAGTTGAATTCATTGTTAAAATGATGAATTCCTATTGTATTTATGTTAGCTTTGTTAGAAATTCATTTTCCTATTAATACCCCGTATTTCAATGGCTACCTAGTTATTTTATTGGTGGGAGAATTCAATCTCTATCATAGCTTTGTAGATTTAATTCATAATTTCATTATTCCTTAGAAAATAAAGATTTCTAATAGCTTTCTTTTTAGTTCAATTGGATATAAACATACAAAGTTGCATTGAAGACAAAGTTCTTGGTGACAAAGTATTTTCAAAGTCTTCTTTTTTATTGGCATGATTAAATTGTGTTGTTAGATGGTTGATGTGTTCATGTTACACCAGAGAGAAAGCCATACCTCTAATCTAATGATTAGTTGCACTCATAATTGAATCGAGAAAAAAATCCTTGTAGCCATTAAGAGAACAAAGAACTTTGCATAAGTTAGAGAAACATAGACTAGAAAGTCATTTCAACAAAGTATTTGTGTTGGTGGAGCGAGTGGGATATAAGTCCATTGTTTATGGATAATATGGTATCATAGTACTTGAATCCTTGATCGTGATGTAATTGCTATTAGTTTGAAGAGAAAACAATCTTTTTTTTTTTAAGTAAAAAAGGTTGGTTCCTGCTATATTATATTAACAAAAAGAGATACAGTAGTATTGAAACCGCCAAGTGTACCGCCATTTTACTGAAAACTAGCACAACTTGGAGCCCATATGTTTCATCTAGAGGAAGTTTGTTTCGTCATCTGTCCCGCCCAAGGGAAACCAAGACATATGGCCATGCATAGTCTTGAAACTGTTTGAGGTGGTACAGAGAGATTTTAGAAGCCTGAACATGACTTTGAACGATAAAAACTAAAGCAAAAAGAAGCCTCAACATGGCTGTAAGCATAAGAGAAAACCAGACTAAAAATTAACTAGACCAA
>CBVK0100224415.1:0-35072 GCA_900067695.1 Picea abies | reverse complement strand
GTACTGGGTTCTACGTCCATTTCTTTCCTTAGCCCCTGTTCCTGTGTGAGAAATATGTGGTGGTGGTTCGAAGGTGGGTCTTTTGGCACGGGTTCCCTCCCTGTCGTTGGCCATAATATTGTTGCACGAGGGGGGTTGCCCCCCCTCTTCCAGACTCATCCTGACTGGTCAATCGTTGCGTAGTGCCTTTACCAGGGAGATTCAATTTGCAGGTGTGGAGCAGGTGTGTTAGTGCAAGCAACGAGTGCGATGGAGGCGTTGCAGAGCACTAGGGTTTCACGCATTTTTCTCTCAAGAGAAAACAATCTTGGTATGGGTAAAGCAAACAAAAAAATGTTGGAAGACATGCACGCCATCAATGCTCAGCTTCAAGAAGAGAACAAACACTTGAAGGAGAAGGTTCAGTTGTATGTCTGGATGATGGAAAAGTTGTAGAAGAACCTTGAGAACTTGATAAGATTATTTCCATTTCTAAATAATCAATTTGATGAAAGTTGAGACTCCTTCATCATAGTTATGGTAGATTGTGACAAGAGCAGAGATAAGCTTCTACAACTGTGAGAGAAGGTCATCTAGATGGATAGATTTCATAAATATAGACAGACTCAGAAGATGAATTAGCTACAACAAGAGTTGGAAAAGAGGGAAGAAGCATTGGAAAAGATTCAAGCAACTATCTGACAGACCAAGGAAGCAAATCCATCTTCCATTGCCACTGCCGAAGCTAACACCATGACCAAGAGAACTATGGTAAGCTCACACTCAGACATTTCTCAAGAACCTTTTGGTGAATTTGAAAACCATACTAGAAGAGGTACTAAGGGAGATGGGATATGATAGACCAGGGATAGGGAAGAGAAGAAACAACATCCTAAGCCCCATCGTAGGTGAACTGATGACCAAGCATGAAGGCCTAGTTTTTTATGGTGGAAAGGGAAAGGCCATGGAAAAAAATGCATTTGAGAAGGAAAAATACATGGTAGAGTTGGTTTTCTCATTAGAAGGAAGAGAAATAGTGGATGAGGGTGGAAATGCCCTACCAGTCCATCCTTCTTATGGCGAATTAAAGAAGAGCGGGGATGAGGAGAGTGAAAAGACTTGGCTTGCACCAACACTTAGAATAAGTGGCAAGCATATCAATTGGAACAAAAGGAAGAAGATGAAGAGGCCCGTGTTAAACATGACATCCCTTGTTCGTCACTACTACAAGAAGAAATACCTTTGAGCTGAAAGCAGTTGGTACACAGAGGCATGTTCATTCTATGGAAAGAAAGGCTATGCTGAGACATCTTGCTGGGAGAAGAAAGAAACATGCTACAAGACAGATTATTTTCAGAGGAGAAATGACAAGAATACTTCCCAAACCAACAACAAATTAAAAGGAAATGGTAGGAAATGAAGATGAAAACAATCCATACAATAGTGATAAGAAAGTTTGCCACCACTGCAAGCTGAATGGACATTAGGAAGAAAATTGTTGGAAATTTCATCTAGAGATTCACCCTAAGAAGCAAACAACAAAGAAAAGAGTTTGGAAAGTGAATCATAAAGGAGATAGAGAACTCATTGCATCTCCAACTTGAGGAGCAGAAGTTGTCTAAGGAACAATAGTAGCATAGGATGTCAACACCACCATCAAAGAGGAGAATGGGTTGATCTCAACAACCAAGACCCATTCCACTTGCTACCTGCGATATTTTTGAAGAAGATTCCCTTCTTGGAGATTTATCAGAGATTGGTTTAGGGAAGTCAATGACATTTTGTGGCCCTTGTAGCATCCAAATATTGAGGCATTCCCTTTCCCTCAAATGTTTGGGCAAAAGAAGGTGCTATGATTGCACACCAAGGAGGGAATTCAAGCAAAGTTGTTGCATAGACAATTTGTTGGCAAACATGTGCGGACAACATAGAGTTGTTTCCATGTTGGGAAGCAATTGATCCTAGTATAAGAAAGAAGACCACATTTATTTTTATGGAATTGCTTTGTAATGGCATAACTAGCTAGGATCTCCTCGTTCAAGAAGACCGAATTTCGACTTAGATTTCATTGGCTGCCAAGATGGACCATTGCCAAGTCTGAGAATGAAGGGACTTGCACGTTGAAGATGGGAATGCATTCTGATTGTATAGTTTGGATCTAAAGATTGCTTAGAGGTGAGAGTCAGTGAGTAGACTTCTACAATGTAGGAACAAGCCAACCAAGAACCAGAGCCAAAGCCATAGCCAAAACTAAAGCTAGTAGCCAGAGCCATGAACTAGAGCTAGAGCTAGAGATATAGCTAGTAGCTAGAGTTAGTTCCATGTTCTAAAGAACCAAACATAAGGCACATTGATATATATTGGCCTTATATGATTTTGGAGACCAAAAAGCCTCTCAATGGGAAGGTGTGATCCAAAATTGATCCAAATAAGTGAATGATTGTAAGACTCAGTACTTGCAAATGCAATTCGGTAATTAATGAAGGTTTGATAAACTATAGAGGGAAATGCAAGTGTAAGAAAAAATTAACCGAGACAAAGAAAGGAAACAAAATTTAAATAAAATAGAAAAAAAAAATAGGAGAGGAAAATAGAGAAATGAATGAGAACTAAAAGGTTGGTCTCCTACATTTTCCATTACCCCTCACCTCTCCTATATCTCCTTGTAACTTGACTCTAAAAGGGTCCTTTGGCCAAAGAGATGAGGACGCACAGTGAGGCATTGTAACCAGAGATTGCTGAATTGAGACTTGAGCAACCATTCAAATGTTGGTTTTCGCATTTGGGTTTCTAGGGTAACATTTTCGTGTTTATGGTGTGTTTGATTTGATTGTTTGCAAATTTTGGGTGTGAATTGTGTTGCTCTCACTTTTATTTAATGTATTGTTTTGGGTGTGTTAATGGAGAAAATTAAGAACGACAGAGAGAAAATATTGTGTATGAGTTATTATTGTTCTTGGATATGATTAATATGTTGATTGTAGTTGAATTTATGGTTAAAATGAAGAATTCCCCATTGTATTTATGTTAGCTTTGCTTATAAATTCATCTTCCTTTTAATACTTTGTATTTCAATGGTTTCCTGGTTATTTTAATGGTGGGTGAATTCAATCTATGTTTTATCTCAATAAGTTTTCTTCATAATTTCATTCTTCCTTAGCAAATAAATATTTCCAACAACTCTGTTCACCATTATTCATTTTATTCTAATATTAGAGATCTATGGCTACCGTTAATGGATTTTTTCACTATTCTGGAGGGTTTCTAATTTGGTTTGTCAATCTTATTGACTATTGAGTGAATACATAGCAAGTTCTTTACTTGGCCATGCCTGCACATAGGCCATTCCAGCTTCACTGAAGATCATACATGGGCCATACTAACTTGGCATTGGGTTATCATTGATCCCCTACTGTTGTACAATTAAATTGTTGGGCGTGTGAGTTGTTGGAAAGATTTCTTAATGTTTTGGTAGTGAGTTGAGTGGTAATACATGCTACTAAATCAAAACTTAATTATTTAATTCCTCTCTTCCTTGTTTTTCATATTGCGGGTTAAGATTGCATGGGCATTCCTAGATTCAAAGTGTTGGATTTTGTGGTCTTGTTTTCCTCTCCCATGTCATTAAAATAAATTCCTCACATATAGATTCAATAAACAATGTTAAATGAATTAAAAAATTTCCATCTCTTATGTGGTTCAAGTAATGATGGATAAGTCAAATTGGAGTTGATGATAAGCACAAGAAACTGGTGAAGGTATTATGATTTACATGATAATTTCTAGTGAAGCTTCATTCATGTCATTACAGTCACTTGGGAAGAATACATACACATTGACAAGTAGTGCCTTGGAGTGAAATATGTAGTTGAAGCTTGAGTAAATACTTATGGCAAGTGCAATCGAATCTACATTGAATTGCGTTCTTGGTTGTCTAAACATGGCATATAAACTTTAGTAGAATTGTTTATTTATTCTAGAAACAAGTCCAGAGACTGTGCATTATTATCGTATCACAACAGAGGTTGATCATTCCTAGCAATATAAGTGAAGTTACTTGAAATTGTTGATGGTTATTATTGGCCTATGGTACCAAAGAAGTAACCAAGCCTTTAACCCAAACTTGAGTAGTGTATTCATTTCTATACAATGATCAAAGAAGCATAGTCTCCACCTTGATCATCTTGATATATTCAATTCAGTTTGATATCAACGTGCAAAGGAGTTGCACCGAAGATAGAGTATTTGTAGAGTATTGGATTTTACTGGACTTATTACTATTGTGTTGTTAGCAGGTTGATGTGTGTAGGTTACACCAGAGAGTAGGCCATATCTCTAATATTGAAGAGTAGTTTCACTCAGAACTAAACCCAGAACAAAGGCCTTGTATCCATTGAAAGAGCATATATCATTGCATAAGTTATAGAAACAAAGATCATAAAGTTAATTCCACAAAGTATCTATGTTGGTGAAGTGAGTGGGCTATAAGTCCCTTGTTTACATATCATATTGTACTTTGAAGAGAAAGAAGACTCAATATGGGAAAAGAAAATATAGAAATGATGGAATACTTGCAGACCATCAATGCTCAACTTCAAGAAGAGAAATAACACTTGAAGGAGAAGATCACATATGTATGACTAGAGGATGGAAAAGATGGAGAAAAACCTTAAGACATTGATAGGAGTGCTACCATTGCTAAAGAACTAATTTGTTGATGTTGAGACTCCATCATTGTAGTTATGGAAGATCGTGACAAGAGCAAAGTTGATCTTATACCACTGTGAGAGGTCATGCATATGGATAGATGGAAAGAGGATAGGGTCACTTAGATGATGAATTGGCAGAGAAGGGATAAGCACTAGAAAAGATACAAGCAGTTTTCCAAGAGACAAAGGAAGCAAAACCTCCTTCCATTGCCACTTCTGAAGCTAGCACCATGACCAAGACAACTCTGCTAATCTCGCCTTCCTTAGCAATTTCTCAAGAACCTTTTGATCACTTTGAAAATCATACTAGAGGCATTGTTTCCATGCTACTAAGGTAGAAGGAATATCATGGAAAAATTCTAGGAAAGAGAAGACAAGGCATCCTAAGCCCCATTGTAAGCGAAGTGACAACCAAGCATGAAGGCCTAGGTATTGATGGTGGAAACGAAAAGGACGTGTAAAAAAGACCACATTTATGAAGGAAAAAGACATGGCGATGTTGGTCTGCTTATCTAAAGGAAGAGAAACAAGGAATCATGGTGGAAAAACACCATAACTCCATCCTTCTCGTGAAAAATTACAAAAGAGAAGTGATGAGAGTGAAAAGACTCAACCTGCACCAACACTTAGAAGAAATGGTAAGCAAATAAGCTGGAACAAGAAGAAGAAGAAGACCAAGAGCCCTGGATCAAACAAGACATCCCTTGTTTTCCATTGTTGCAAGAAGAAACACCATCAAGATGCCAATTGTTGGTACATAGAGGCATGTTCATTTCGTGGAAATAAAGGCCATGTTGAGAAATCTTGTTGGGATAATAAAACTACATGACATAAGCTAGATTGTTTTCAAAGGAGGAATGACAAGAGGACATCTCCAAACCAACACTGAATTAAAAGGAGAGGGGAGAAAAGGAGGATGAAAATCAATGCATATAGAAACACCAAGAACCTTTTCCAACACTACAAGTTCAGTGGACATTGGGAAGAAAAGTGTTGGCAACTTCATCTACAACTTCACCATAGGAACCACACAACCAAGAGAAGAGTGTGGAAAGTGAAGCCTAAAGGAGATAGAGAACTCACTACATCTCCAACCCAAGGAGAAAAATATATCCAAAGAGAATTAGTAGCATAGGAGGTCAACATCACCATCAAAGAGGACAATGGGTTGATCTCAACAACCAAGAACCCCATTCTAATTGCTCCCTACAATCTTTTAGAAGAATATTCCCTTCATGGAGATGTATCAAGGATTGGTGTAGGGAAATCAATGGCATTTACTTAGCTTGTACTTTCCAAATATTGAGGCATTCTCTTGCCCTCAAAATTCTAGCTGATTGATGATTGTCACCTACAACTATACTTGTGTAGGATTTTTCAAATATTTAGGTGGGAGGTGTTATGATTGCACACCAAGTAGGGAATTCAAGAAATGTTGTTGCAGAGATAGAGTGTTAGAAAGCACGTTCTAACAACATAGAGTTGTTTCCATGATGGGATGAAATTAATCCTAGAAAGAGAAGGAAAACCAAATTTCCTTTCATGGAGTTGTGTGATCACATACTGATGCCAACCCCCACCACCTCATGGCGATAGCGTGACCTCCCGATCTAAGGATCGTTTGATTCAGAAGCCGAAATGGCTCACAGGGTCCTATTGAACCTTAAAAATTCTTTTCCACATGCATTTTCCCTCTCCTTCGGCGTGAAAAAACCTTGCATAGGGCTTCAACAAGACAACGACGAAAATCCACGTGACTTCAGGCTCAAACCCGTGGGATTAACTTGTTTTCCTACATGAACTTCGGGGCTTCAAAGCTCTGGGCTTCGAGAGTTCTCGCGACAACACACTACAGTTCTCCCAAACTCGAAAGTTACGAACAACCAAAACAAAAGGTGAACATATCGACAGTCCTTGCGACGTGCCGAGATCTATGAATCTAGATCTCTTTGGGGCTTTGGGCTTCATAACCTTTTTCAACACAACACCACTAATCCTTCGGAGTATCGAGCTGGAGAACTCGTGGAGTGTTGGATCTGCGATCCACGCGTCCTTCTCAAAGGACGACTGAGATTAACTCTGCTCTTCGGTATTCGAGAGTTCTACAACCACACACCTTGTTTCCTCTTGAACTCCGAACTAATGAAGACTAGATCTTCTCTCCACGTGTCCCTTTCTGACTGACAGTCAAGATTAACTTCGGCCTTTGGGCCTTCAGGAGTTCTCAATCCAAAGCGAGATATGCCTCAATTCTTCCGGAGAACCAAGTCTCCGAATTACGAGATCTGGCACCAAGTGTCCCCCGTTTTTCAATGGTTAGTATTTGCTCCTCTTTTCAAAACTTCAGGAGTCTTGATTACTTTTGCAACTGCACTCCACTTCCTCCAGATCGCTGGACTTCCAAACTATCTTTGATCTATGGACACGTGTCCTTGTTGATGGATGGTCCAAATTCACTTCGGATCTTGGGACTTCGGGAAACTTGTTTCCTTTGCGATTAAACATAGAAAACCTCTGAACTCATGAAGTTCGAAGGACTTCGAGGGTTATTACCCATGCTACTTTCCTAGATATGACAGCTAGGATAAGCCCAATTCCTCCTCGGACGGATCTCGTCCACTCGACCTTAAACAAGATAAAATCCTCCCACCAAATGATTTTTTTGGTTGTTCTTTCTCCTGAGCTTTATGACTCGAAGGGTTTTGAACCCCTGCACACACCTTGCACTTCTCTGAAACTTCGAAAAAACAACTTCAGACTTGAAGATTTCTTAAGAAATCTTCCCATGCACTCTTTGTGTTCATCTTCCTTAGAAATTTTTTGACACTCATCTAAGCGTCATCCCTATGTATGCCTTGCACAGGTCTTCTTAGAGATCTTATACTCGAATGAGTATATGTGCACACCTTGCACTTTCTTTGTGAGACTTCCCTCTATCTCTTCTAAGCTTTCAAACCTGACAACACCTCTCATCCCGCTTACTCATTGTATGGGCATTGCGTCTTCCTTGAACTAAGGTTTCAGAAGAGAAACAACTGAAACTTATGTAGACATCATAGATCCATCCACATAACCATAAATACACACGTAATCATGTAAAACAAATACAACATAACATCATGAAATCAACTATTTTAGAGATTAACAAACCCCAACATTGAAGCAAACCTCTCTATAATATTCTTACAGAGAATATTTATACAGAGTTCTTGCAACTCTCTCCTCTTCTTCAACAAAACTGTCTAATGAAAATTCAACAACCTCTATTAGGAATAGTTTACATACATTTATACATAAATGGGATTCTCGAGCCTTTGCTCCTGACTACCTACTGCTATCACATCAAAATCAAGCATCCTACCTCTAGGATAGCTACAATTTTAAGAGCATACAATATGGATAAGGATCGATGCTCAACATCTATACAATAGATTGATACATTAAAGGAAACTAAAATCCTCTAAGATCTCCCACAATGGATTCAACCTCCATACATTAAAGGTCATTAATTACATCTTTTTCATGAATTCAAAATTTAAAAAGGCGTTCTCTTTTTTAGAATTCAAATCAGCTCTCATGCATGCGCTAGCTGATGTGTTATCCTCCACTCGACCTCATTTAATGTTGATGGCGATGATCCTGCATCATACTACTCAGGAAAAAAAGATTCATGGACTCCTGTCCATGAGCTCCTGCACTATTTTCCCATGCTTCTGGATTTCAACTTTAGTTATCCAACTAGCATCCTCTACTAGATGGTCTTTCCACTTAACCAGATATTCAAGACAAACCTTTCTCTTGGTCTTCTTAGCAATACTATGATCTAGGATCTTATCTATCTATGGCTTCTCTGCTATGGGCATATGTTGCTTCCATTGAATCTCTCCCTATCCATCTGCCTCTCATGTATCATCAGTCCGATAAGGATACAGGTCTGCTACATTTAATATCGACGATATCCCAATATCCTATGGAAACTCAATCTCATAAACATTTGTAACAAATTTTTTGAGGGTCTTACAAGGTCTTATCTTTTTCATATTCATCTTTTTGTACTTCCCTTTTGAGAATCTCTCTTTCCTCGGATGCGCTAAAACTTGATCTCCAGCTTTACATTTTACTTCTCTCTTTTTCTGGTCTACTCTGCTTTTATACTTCTGGTTGTTTTGGTGTAGCTGCCATTTTATTTGATCGTGCAATTTCTGCATCTCTGCAACAAAGTTTTCTACTCCTATGCTTTAGAAATCTTTTCGTCCCAAATATATTAACTCTAAAATTCCTCTTGGATGCATTCCATACACTATCTGGAATGGACTCTTGCCAATACTCCTATTTGGTGAGTCATTATATGCAAACTCTGCTTGGGGAATAATTTTATCCCACTGACTATTGTGCTCAATGACTAAGATCCTTAACAAGTTCCCTAAACTTCTATTTACCACCTCAGTATGTCCATCGGTTTGAGGATGATATGTTGAACTGAAAGACATATATGTCCCCAAATTCTTCCACAAAGTTCTCCAAAAGTGTCCTACAAACTTTGTATCTCTGTTTGAGACTATACTTTTGGGAAATCCATGTAATCTCACAATCTCTTTGAAAAACATGTTAGCTATATGGGTAGCATCATTGGTTTTCTGACATGGTATGAAATGTGCCATCTTTGAAAATATGTCAACCACTACAAATATTGAATCGCTCCCTCTCTGGGTTCTTGGTAATCCTAGACCAAAATCCATGCTTAGAACATCCCACAACCTATCTGGAATGGGTAATGGTTGATACAATCATGTATTATGCTACTTTCCTTTTGCATATTGGCAGATTTTGCATCTGTCTACAAATTTATTTTCATCAGATCTCATACCTGACCAATAATACGAAGAACTCAATTGTGCATATGTTTTATCATGGCCAAAGTTTCCAACCAAACCTCCACTATGGTTCTCCTTTAGCAAATTATCACTCATTGAGCACTTCAGGATAAACAATTGACTTCCTTTGAATAACAATCCATCTTGGATCATATACTCCATCCATTGACTTCTATCCCTTAGCAAAGAGTTCTTACATGCTTCATAAGCTTCCTTCAAACTTGGATCTTCCTGATACATCTCCTTGAGGTGTTCAAATCCCAAGGTATCCACTTGAAATTCCTGTAAGATAAAACATCTCATGCTCAAATCATCTGCATCTTTGTTAGCACTTCCACTAATATTCTTAATAAAAAAAATAAAATTCTTCATGAATTCTACCCATTTTGCATGCCTTTAGTTCAATTTCTCTTGTCTGGTTATAAACTGCAAAACTTGATTGTCAGTATACAACACAAACTCTTTTGGAATAAGATAATGCCTCCATTTTTTCAAATCTTGTATTACAACATAAAATCCTTTGTCATACGCGGAATAATTTCTTTTAACATCATTTAACTTCTCACTGAAATAAGCAACATGTTTATTGGCTTGACTAAAAACTGCTCCAACTGCTATTCCACTTGCATCACACTTTACCTGAAAAATATTTTTAAAATTTGGCAGAACTAAAATAGGTTGTTTTGTTATCTTTGCCTTTAACACTCTAGTGTCTAGTATAGGTGCAAAAATACTGTTGAAATTCCTTATGGATTTCCTATAAAAACTTGCCAATCCATGAAAACTTCTTACCTCAAACACAATTCTTAGAGATGGCCAATATTCGATTGCCCTCACCGTTTCTGGGTCCATCTTCAACTCATTTGAAGATATCACAAATCCCAAATATATAAGTTTTTTTTTCATGAAAGAACATTTCTTCAAATTTACTAACATCGTCTCCTGCTGCAGTCTCCTCAACACCATCTTCAGATGTCTCCAATGTTCCTCTTCAGTCTTACTGAAAATTAATATGCCATCCAAATACACAATTACAAACTTACCAATAAAATCTTTGAGTACTTCAGTGATCAATCTCATAAATGTACTTGGGGCATTTGTTAAGCCAAATGGCATAACAATCCACTCATACAGTCCTTCATTTGTCTTGAACATTTTCTTCCATTCATCTCCCTCTCTCATCCTTATCTGGTGATAACCAATCTTCAAGTCTCTCTTGGGAAAAAAAATCTCCACTTAAGTAATCCATGAGATCATCCATTCTAGGTAAAGGAAATCTATACCTGATGGTTATTTTGTTGATGGCTCTAGAATATGTGCACATTCTCCAACCTCTATCCTTCTTTGGACTCAACACAGTTGGCACTGCACATGGATTCAAACTTTCCCTGATTAAAAATTTATCCAACAACTCTTGGACTTGATTATTGACTTCTTCATTCTCTTGAGGGGTTAATCTGTATGCTGCTTTGTTTGGTAAACTTGCTTTTAGAATAAGGTCAATATGATGATTGTTACTCCTGATGGGTGGTAAAGAGTGAGGTAACTCATCTACCACAATATCAACAAACTCATCTAACAACTCCTGGACTTCAGCATGCCAATAATTCATAGAAGTATTTGTAAGAATGACTCTTTCCTACAACAACAAACTGCATTTCCTGTTCTTTCTTGACTTGTTTCAAGAGTTCCTTCCCACTCATGAGTAGTATACTAGAACTAGCTTCGTCTTTGACTCCTTTTTCTTCTATTGGGAACAACATATGCTTACACACATTCTTCTCAAGGGTATAGGTATTATTTCTACCATCATGTATGACGTTCCTGTCATATTGCCAAGGTCTCCCCAACAGAACATGACAAACATCCATAGATATAACATCACATAAGATTTCATTCTTATAACCACCTATTTTAATTTCAACTTTGCATTGTCGACTTACCATTAATTGGTGTCCTTTTTTCAACTATGATACTTTGTATGGACTTGGATGTGTAGTCGTCTCTAGCATGAACTTCTCCACCATCTCTGTATATACTAAATTATCACTGCTCCCAATATTTATGATTACTTTTCATACCCTGTCTTTGGCCTTGCAAGAAGTCTTGAATAAATTGTTCCTTTGGACTGGTTTATTTACCTCTTTCTCTGGCTTCAAGAGAACTTTCCTCATCATGAGTGATCTTCCTTCCTCTATTGCTTCTGCTTTCATTTCTGCCTCTACATTCCTCTTATGTGCTTCAAAAATGTGAGCTTCTCCACCTCCTGTAGTCTTCTTCTCAGGACAATCCCAATACATATGCCCTGTCTTTCCACATGCATAATACTTCACTTCTCCTCCTCTACCTCTTCCTCTTCCTCTAGGAAAATAAATTCTTCCACCATAGTATCCTCCTCTTGAACTTCCAACTCTCTCTGTCTGACTGTTATTTTTTTCAGCTTCTGCTTTGGGTTTCTGGAATCTTCCTCTGATAGTTCCTTTTCCTCTGCTAGGAATTTTACCTGTGCCTTTGGTTCTGCTTCCTTGCTAAATTCTCTTCTACTTTTAGGGCTACCTGATAATCATCTTCCACTGTTCTCATGGTCATCCCGCTAATCTCATCCTGAATCTCATATCTCATGCGATTAATGTACCTGGAAACCTTCTCCTCATCAGTCTCCTTATGTCATGCTCTGATGCTTAGTTTATAAACTCCTTAGTGTACTCCTTCACTGAAAATCCTTTCTTCCTCAGGTTCTGCAATATCCTGAACATGTTTATCTGATAGTCTTTGGGTATGAATTTAATTTTTAATTTTTCTTCCATCCTATCCCAACTTTTGATTTTGGATTTACTTTTGCATCATCTGTCAGCCTGCAATTCATCCCACCATAATGTTGTATGTCCCTTTAGTCTGGTCACAACAAGTTTTACCTTATTCTCATCATCCACCTCCTCATAATTAAAATACTTATCCAAGGAACCTATCCAATCAAGGAGTTCCACCACATCTAAATTACCTTCATACATTGGGGCCTCTATTTTTTCTTTAGCCCCCATATTAACAACAACTCTCAACAATCATTCTTTTGCATCTTGTTTTCCTACTGCTTCTTCCACTTCAACTTCTTCACTCTCAGCTTCACTGATGTCACCAGCTTCAGGTGCTCTTCTCTATGATTCCTCCATGGAATATAATCTAGCACAGATTTGTCTCATTTCTTCTCCCATGGCTGCATTTTCCATTGCTCTCTCTCTCTGTGCCTCTTGGGCGACATGATTGATTTTTTTCTTTTTCTTTGATAGAGATAAATTCAGGCTCTGATACCACTTAATTCCAACCCCCACCACTTCTTGGGGATAGCACGACCTCCTGGTCTAAGGATCATTCAATTCGGGAGCCGAAGTGGCTCACAGGGTCCCTTTGAACCTTAAAAATTCTTTTCCATAGGCCTTTTCCCTCTCCTTCGACGTGAAAACACCTTGCAGAGGGATTTGACAAGTCAACGAAGAAAATCCATGTGAATTTGGGCTCAAACCCATGGGATTAACTCTTTTTGCTACAGGAACTTCGGGGCTTCAGAGATCTAGGATTCAGGAGTTCTCATGGCAACACACTACAATTTTCACGAACTCCGAAGTTACAAGCAACGGAAACAAAAGGCAAAAAAATCGACAGTCCTTGCGATGTGCCGAGATCTACGTCTCTAGATCTCTTTGGGGCTTTGGGCTTCGTAACCTTTTTCAACACAACACCACCAATCCTACAGAGTGCTGAAATGGAGAAATCACGGAGTGTTGGATTTGCAATCCACTCATCCTTATCGATGAATGGTTGAGATTAACTCTGCTCTTCGATCTTCGGGAGTTATACAACCACATACCTTGGTTCAACCCGAACTCCGAATTAATGGAGACTATATTTTCTCTCCACATGTCCATTTTTGACTAACGGTCGAGATTAACTCCAACCTTCGAGCCTTCGGGATTTCTCAACCCAAAGAAAGATATGCCTCAATTCTTCCGTAGCAGCAAGTCTCCGAATTACAAGATGGCGCCACGTGTCCCATGTTCGTCAATGGTTAATATTTACTCCTCTTTTCGAAACTTCGAGAGTCTTGAGTACTTTTGAAATTGCGCTCCACTTCCTCCAAATCATTGGAGTTCCAAACTATCTTTGATCTATGAACACGTGTCCTTGCTGATGGACGGTCTAGATTCACTCTGGATCCCAGGACTTCAGGAAACTCGTTTCCTTTGCGATTAAACACAGATAACCTCCAAGCTCGTGAAGTCCGAAGGACTTTGAGGGTTATTACCTGCGCTACTTTCTGAGATTTGAAGGCTAGGATAGGCCTGAATCCTCCTTGGGAGGATCTCGTCCACTCGACCTCAAACAAGATAAAATCCTCCCTCCAAAGGATATTTTTGGTCGTTATTTCTTCTGATAATTATCACTCGAAGGGTTTTGAACCCCTGTGCACACCTTGCGCTTCTCTGAAACTTCAAAAGAAAAAATTTAGACTTGAATATTTCTTAAGAAATCCTCCCACACACTCTTTGCGTTCATCTTCCTTAGAAAGTTTTCGACACTCCTCTAAGCGTCGACCCTGTGCACGCCTTGCATAGGTCTTCTTAGAGGTCTTATACTCAAACAAGTATATATGCACACCTTTCACTTTCTCTGTGAGACTTCCCTCTATCTCTTATGATATTTCGAACTTGACAACGCCTCTAGGCCTGCTCACTCCTTGCGTTGGCACTGTGTGTTCCTTGAACTAAGGTTTTAGAAGAGAAACAACTAAAACTTATGCAGACATCATAGATCCATCCACATAACCATAAATACACACATAATCATGTAAAACAAAGACAACATAACATCATGAAATCAACTAGTTCAGAGATGAACAAACACCAACATTGAAGCAAACCTCTCTATTACAGAGAATATTTATACAGAGTTTGCAACTCTCTCCTCTTCTTCAACAAAACTATCTAATGAAAATTCAGCAGCCTCTATTAGGCATAGTTTACATACTATTATACATGGAGGGGCTTCTCCAGCCTTCCCTCCTGACTACCTATTGCTATCACATTGAAATCAAGCATCCTACCTCTACGCTAGCTACAATTTTATGAACATTTACAATATGGATAAGGATCGATGCTCAACATCTATACAATCTCTTGATACATTAAAGGAAAATACAATCCTATAATATCTCCCACAATGGCTTCAACCTCCAAACATTAAAGGTCATTAATTACATCTTTTTCATGAATTCAAAATTTAAAAAGGTGTTGTCCTTTTTAGAATTCAAATTATCTCTCATGCATGCACTCACTGATGTGTTATCCTCAACTCGAACTCATTGAATGCTGATGGTGATGCTTCTGCATCACATAGCTAGTTGGGATTTCATTGATCAAGAAACATGGAATTTAAATTGAATTTCATTTATTGCCACGATGGACCATCTCCAAGTTTGAGAATGAAAGGGACTTGCATGCTAAAGATGTGAATGATTTCTAATTGAAGTGTTTGAATATGAATATTGCTTAGAGCTGATAGTCAGTGAGTAGACTTATATACTGTAGGAACAAACAAACCAATAATGAGAGCCAGAGCCATAGCTAGAACTGTGACCCAGTGCTAGAGCTAGAGTTAGAGACATGTTCTAGAGACACAAACAGAAGGAACATTGATACATATTATTCCTTTGAAATTTTGGAAACCAAAAAGCCTGTCAATGGGGAGATATGATCTGAAATGGACCCAAACAAGAGAATGGTTGAAGAATTGGTACCTGCAAATGTGATTTAGTAATTAATTAAGGTGGGATAAACTAAAGGACAATAAAAGTATAAAAAAATAAAAAATAAAACTAAATGATACAGAGAGGAAAAAATGAATTAGATAAAATAGAGAGAGAGAGAGAGAGGAATGGGAACCGAAAGGCCAGTCTCTTGGCTTTCCCATTACCCCCAAGCTCTTCTATATCTCCTTGTACCTTGACTCTCAAAGGATATTTTTTCCAAAGAGGTGAGGATGCACAAAGAGCCATGAGTTGCATTGTAACCATAGATTGTTGAGATGAGAATTGAGAAACCATTCAGATGTTGGTTTTCTCATTTGTGTTTCTAGGGTAAAATATTTGAGTTTATGGTGTTGGTTAAGCTTCATCCATGTTATTACAATCATTTGGGAAGAATACATACATATTGTTCAGTAGTAATGATTTGCAATGAAAGTTATAGTCGAAGCTTGAGTACATACTTATGGTGATCGTAACCAAAGGTACATTGAGATGAGTTCCTAGTTGACCAAACATGGAATAACAAGCTAGTATCATTGTTAATTTTGTATAGAAACAAGTTGTTGGCCCTTGATCAAGTTTTGAGGATCCTTGGTTAGGTTTGACCTATTTTTGGGACTTCGACAGGCTGTCGAAGGCGGAGCGCAAGACGAAGCGGAGATCACGGGATATTGGCCCCTTTTAAGGCCCTTTTTTTGATTCAGGATTATGTAACAGGTATGGGAATGTTGGCCCATGGGTTTACCCATGCTTAGTCCTATTTTGTAATGTATAAATAAGTAGCTAGGCGATGTAAGTAAGCGGTGCTAAGTGATGAAGTTCGATCTGTGTGATCGAAGGTGCTAAGGCCAGTGTGCTAAGACCTACAAGTTCGATCTGTGTGATCGAAGGTGCTAAGGCCAGTGTGCTAAGACCTACAAGTTCGATCTGTGTGATCAAAAGTGCTAAGTGATGATTAGATATTTCTCTTGTGCATACTGTATGAGGCTTGCAGAGCTCAGTGAAAGCGAGTGTAAGAGATTGAGAAGAGGCTTAGTGCTGTAACCTAGCCCGGGGAAGGAGGATCTAGCGAGGTGCGTAGATCTCTTGTCCTCTGCGGAGTAGGGTTTTTGTGGCTCTATGCATGTAATTGATTGAAGAATCTAATAAAGAAGATGAAGAGTTGGTGGATGTATCCCCAGGGTGGGGGTGAACCACGTACATGATGTGTTGCTCTGCTTTGTGCGACGTGTTGATGTGTTTATATGTTAATTTGATTAGTGCTTCGATATATATGGATGGTAGATATATATGTTAATGCTATGTGATTAATAGTATGGATGAATACTAGATCTAGCCTATGTGGATGTGCTTAGTGCTTGAGTATAGTAGATTTGGTTAAATACTACAATGCTCTGTAATTAGGGTTTAATTGTGATGTAAAATAAGACTGGATATTGATGAACTATAACTACTAAGTGCCATGTTAAGGTGTTACAGTGACAGATTTGTGTCCTTGCTAAGGTTGCAGACACTGGAGTCCTGCAACCACCCTTGCCTTTACCTCGGGTGAGACTTCATCTGCTTCATAGGTGTTGTTGAAAGGGCCGGTAGTTAGGGTTTTGTTGGTGCGTTATTGTAGCATTGAACCTTGGGTCTGCCTCTGTGCCAACAAATGATTATGTTGTCGGGACTAAAACTATGATTGCTAGGAACTAAGGAAAGAGAAGCTTTGTGTGAAGATATGACCTGAAATTGTGAAAGATCTGTGCATAGATCTATCGCTCTAGTGCACGGTATTCTACTTGATCTGTGAAGCTCTGTGCTAAGAAAATAAGTCAGATATGAAGAAAAGAGGTAAGATCTAAAATATTTGTGCTCTGAGAAATGTAAAAGTGAGATTTTTTTTTTCTTAAAGAGGTAAGATCTACAAAATCCATGTTCTGATAAAGGTAAGAATAGTGAAAAGTTTTATATATGGAAGATTTGTGCTTTGCTGAAGATAAGATTAGTGAAAATTTTGGTTTCTATAGTATGGATCTAGAAGATTTGATATGAGTAGATTTGATAAGAATAGTGAAAGAAATGTTATACCTATGCATAGAGAGAATGTTTGGACTAACAAATGGATGCAGGATCTTAGAAAGAATGTTTTGCAAGTTAGATACTATGATCCTAGTGCGCAATATAGGAAAGGTTCAAGATCATTTAAAATAAAACGAGGATTAACCCTTTGTGACAGTTGCAGAAGACCAATACATCTGGCTAATGAATGCCCTAGTATAAGATCTCATTGTCTTTGTTGTAGAGCTATGGACCATGAAGTATTGGATTGCCCTAGAATGATTACTAAGGTTGAAATAATGAATATGTACCAATAGAACCATAAAGGAAATCCGAAAACTGAGATTATGGAAGAACCTCAGAAAGAATCAGAGAAAGTATTGCTACAGATGAAAGAAACCCTGAATGACCACTGACATATCATCTTATCAGAGATCTTCGAAGAAAAAGAGTGCATTGAAGAAAGAATAGAAGACTTCGACATTGACTGTGTTCTGGATGAGGAAACACAGGTGAATATCATGACAGAAATAACTTGGGAACTTTTAGGGAAGCCTACTATGATTCCTTCATTGGGAGAAATAGGATTATTCAGAGGAAAACTGATAACCCTATGTGGAATACTTACCTAGATATCTATGAGTGCTCATGGAACTTCGACAGAGGAATATTTTGAGGTTGTTAAATTTATTGAGAACAACGCCCCATTTGCTATGTTACTAGGAAAACCTTGGATTGAAAGAGATCGGGCTAGAAGGAAGGAAGAAGAAGTCTTAGAGTAGAAGAAGCAAGAGTTGAAAGATTTCATGACTAGGAGGATCACACAGATGATTGAAGAACAAGAGAACAGATCAAAGCTACTTAGGACCAGAGACTTGAATGTCGAAGTTGCAAGAACACAAGAAGATTTGCAGAAGACTGAAGTACCTATCCCAGATAGAGAATAAGTATTACCCTTGAATCTTAGGAAATAATCTCAACAACCCGAAGTTACTATGCCAAAAGAAGACAAGAATCAGAATGGAAAGAGGAATAACGAGATGAAGCTCACCAGAAAGAAGGCTCAAAAGCTTAGAAAAAAGAGAGAAAAGATCGAAAAGTTATAGAAGGGTCTAGAGGGAACTTCGCAAAGGGAAAATTTACAAAACATGAACTTTGTCAGGATATCAGAACAATGTCACATGCCACTTCGCCATGGAGAAGCAATATATCCATTGAGAACAATAAAACCATTAGATTGACCCCCTGAATGGGTAGAAAGACATTTATGGTCAGACAAATCGCCATCAGACCGTTGGGACCGCGCCATAACAGACAAAACTGAGTTAATGGAGGCTTCTCGCCCATTGGAGAGATCCATTGCTTCGTTATTTATTTATTCCGTCGAACCTTGCATCGAGAAATTTTTTTCTAACCGCGAATCTAAGGCCCCGGATTTGTTGATTCCGCACAATGATCATCGCGCTATCACCATCTGTCCCGTTGCATTGACTAGTTACTCTTCAAACCCGAGAGATTCAACCACAAGCACGTATGTCCGAAGAACTTAGCACAATCGAAGAGCTTGTGAAGGAGGTGCTCATCAACCTCATGAATGAAAGAGTAATGTCTGTGGGTGTACAAGCATCGTCAATGAGAGGAGTCCAAGCCTCTCCATCGACTACTCGCAGATCCAAGCCATCCCGACCAACAACAGAGAAGAGAACCAAGAACAGAGATAACCTAGAAAATGTGAAGCTGATCTCGACCATATTACCCAATTACATCCTGCCTCTGGCTAGTGCGGTGAGTCGAGATAGTGTGCCAAAATATTTTGAGTACACCATGGTTACTGCATACCTCCCAAAGGGGATACGCGTAGTAAGATCACAACAGGACAAGATTGCAGCGTTGAAGTTCAACGAATTCAACCTCGGAGATCGAAAGAACCATAGTATGATCACCCTATACAAATACTTGACTAGGATGAAGGGGAAGAATTCAAAGATAATCCCTCAGCTGTGGATGATGAAGCTTGCACAGTCCACCCTACTGAATGTAATGAAAATCCCACACTTCGGAAGGCACCAGGAAGTTAATGCCCGAGTCAAGCTACTACTTTGATGTTACTATGGCGGCTACTTATGGCTCGACCACCATAGCACAGTCGATCCAATGTTGATCCATAGGATCACAGGCTTGAGTATGCAAGGACCTGATCCGCAGGACTTCTATCCAGGAAAGGCCACAGATCGCGTACTAGCATAGAAGATCAAGGATACATATGACGATGTTGAGAAGGGGACATGAGGCTACAAGGTAGCATCCATCCAGAATGGTGCAGTGTGCCTAGCATGTCAGTTAATTACAGGGAAGCTAGTACGAAAGAACTGACCCACGCAGGTCATAGGCTTTGTCGTTGAACTCGTGGGGAAATGCATGGAAGGTCTACAGATGAACTGGGCGAAGTACCTAGTTAATTAGCTTGAAATGGACTGCCACAAAGCATAGGATCAGGGCTATGAATTCCATTTTAGCTAGTTCCTGATCCTCATCGCGTTTGTTTCTCGGGAAATGTCGGAAGGTGCGACCTTCCTGGACATCGAGCCATTCGAGCCAATTGCTATGAAGTTCACAACGCTCTGGTACTCGAGAGATATGAGAAAACAGTGGCAGTCGAATGTTTTTTTTCACACATATTACCTCTAGCTGAAGAGAGCCATCGAAGTTGAACCTCACATGACTCCGAACACCCTGCAGAGGTTCTGACCCTTGATGAAGTTTCGTGCAGATTGACACTTCATCTACATTAAAACACTAGAAGACGATCATAAAGAGGAGCTTCAATCATACTACAAGCTCACAGAAGAGGACCTTAAGGAGATCACTAAGGACTGGTTGACAAAACTCCTTATTCTCACAGACTCTGTAGAGACGTCTGACCCTGATAGCCCAGAGCCCACGCACAAAGAACATGATACACCCAGACACAACATAAGGAATAAAACTGAAGAGGTCCAAGACTTAAGTAATGCCTCAGGAAAGACTGCTTCTGTATCACCTGATCGAGGGGGTGATGATGAAGTAGAAGAGATAAATGAAATAGAAGATGAACAAAAACAAGGCGAAGTAACACCGGCTAGAGATGAGACCGATCCCCTGAAGAAGGTGAAGGTTTCTCCCCTGAAACCTTCTTCCTGGAAGAAATCCAGAGCCACCGTGACCAAGATGCAAACTGTACTCACTACCGATGATTTTGACTTCATCATAGCAGCCCTAAACGATGCCTCGCTGGAAATCGTGGAGAAAAAAGAATCCAAGCAAGAGGAAATGTACGACATAATTGAGGTCGAACTCTAAGGGGTACAACATGCCCTTCAGTCCAGTCGCATAGTGTCCACTGCACCCCTGCCATCGAGAGAAGAGCCAACCCAACTCCGTTTACTAGCAGATGAAACCAAAGCTTTCCTTCATTGAGCACAAGAAGAAACAAAACAAGCCACCCAAGCCTTGAAGCAAGTGCAAGGAGTTCTCGTAGAAAAAAACTAAGTTGTAGAGCAGGAGAAGGTTTCTCTCCAGGCAAAATTGGAAGAGGAGAAAACACAGATGCAGCAAGAAAAAGAACAGTTGCTCGCAGAGCAACTTGAAGTGAAAGAAGCAGTCAACAGAGCACTTCACTCTGTGACAGGCTTAGAACCACAGGCAAAAGACCGAGTCATGTATCAAGTAGAGCAGCTCGCAGAAGCTTTTCAACAACTACAACAAAGAATAACAGACTTAGAGCTCCACATAGTGCCCAACACTCCACATGATGTAAGGGATCAAAGAGATGCAACTGCTCAAGGAACAATTGAGAGAATAAAGGCCCTTGCCATGGAATGCAAGCAATTGAGTGATCATAGTGCCTAGATGTATGATAGACTCACTGAGAATCCAGAATCAAAGACACTGGAGTCACAACTCCAAGAGGTGAAGTATCAAGCATAAATAATACAGGCGCAGTTGAAGCCCCTGTCAGTGGTTGAAAGAATGAAGTGATCCCAAGAACAATGCAACACTCAACAACCGGTCCACGCCATTCAGAGCAGAGTCATGGAAGTGACTCAGAGGCTCCAACCTATACAAGACGAGGCTTTCCAACTATTCACAAAGATCGAAGGACAAGGATCATAACTGGAGAAAGTTGTCACTACAACAGAACAATGCCCAGAGGGACTTGTCAACAAAGCTGTTATCCAGGAGTTCGCTGAACAGGAGGCCGTGGCACAACAACAAGTCGAAGAAGCTTGAGCCAAGCTTGAGGTTTTTGAGGTAGAATTATCCAAATCAGAGTGACTCGAGACGAGTCATAGGTGAGTGTTGGGGGCCTGTTGGTCCTTGACCAAGTTTTGAGGATCGTTGGTCTAGTTTGACCTATTTTTGGGACTTCGACAGGCTGTCGAAGGTGAAGCGCAAGACAAAGTGAAGATCACGAGATCTCGACCCCTTTTAGGGCCCTTTTTGGGATTCAAGATTATGTAACAGGTACAGGAATGTCGGCCCATGTGTTTACCCTACTTAGGCCTATTTTTAGAGTTGGCGGGCGTAGCCCCAAGGTTGGGGTGAACCACATACATGTTGTGTTTCTCTGCTTTGTGCGATGTGTTGATGTGTTTATATGTTAATTTTCTTAGTGCTTCGATATATATGAATGGTAGATAGATATTTTTATGTTATGTTCTTAATAGTATGGATGAATACTAGATCTAGCCTATGTGGATGTGCTTAGTGCTTGAGTATAGTAGATCTGGTTAAATACTGCAATGCTCTGTAATTAGGGTTTAACTGCATTGTAAACTAAGACTAGATATTGATGAACTTAACTGCTAAGTGCCCTGTTAAGGTGTTACAGTCACAGATCTATGTCCCAGCTAAGGTAGTAGACACTGGAGTCATGCAACCACCCCTGCCTCTACCTTAGGTGAGACTTCATCTGCTTCACAGGTGTTGCTGAAAGAGTCGATAATTAGGGTTATGTTGGTGCGTTGTTGTAGTGTTGAACCCTGGGTCTACCCCTGTGCCAACACAAGTCTAGAGACTGTGCATTGTTATCTTAAAACAACAAAGGTTGATCTATTGTTGGAAATATAATCAAATTCACTTGATCTCATTGACAGTTTATTGGACTATGGTACTGAAGTAGTAACCAATCCTTGAACCTAAGCCCAAGCAAAGCCTTCATGCCCATACATTGTACAAAGAGGTAGAGTCTCAACCTTGATAATCTTGATAGATTTAGTTCAGTTGAATATTAATGTGCAAAGGAGTTGCACTGAAGGAAAATTTATTGTTGATAGAGTATTTTCAAAGTCTTATTTTTTATTAGCATGATTATTATTGTGTTGTTAGCTAGTTGACGTGTGTAGGTTACACCAGAGAGAAGGCCATATATTTAATCTTGAAGAGTAGTTGTACTTGGAACTAAATTGAGAATAAAGGCCTTGTACCCATTTAGAGAGTAGATATCTTTGCATAAGTTAAAGAAATAGAGATAAGAAAGTTAATTCCACAAACTATTTGTGTTGGTGAAGCAAGTGGGATATAAGTGTCTCATTTATGGATCATATGGTATCGAAGTAGTTGAATCCTTGGCCTTGATGTAGCTGCTAGTACTTTGAAGAGAAATCAAACTTAATATGGGTAAATAAAATAGAGAAAGGTTGGAAGACCTGCACACTATTAATGTTTGGCTTCAATAAGAGAACTTGCACTTGAAAGAGAAGGTTCAAATGTATGACTAGAGGATGGAAAAGATTGAGAAGAACCAAGCTACCTAGACAATATTGTTTCCATTGCTAAAGAACTAATTTGATGAACACCAAGTCTCCCTCACCCTAATTATGACACATTGGGATAAGAGCATAGAACAACTTATACAATTAGGAGAGAAGGTCATTCAGATGGATAACTGGTAGGATTATAGGCTCACTAAAATGATGAATCATCTACAACAAGAGCTGGCAGAGAAGGAATAAGCATTGAAAAAGCTACAAGTAATTTTCTAGTAGACCAAGGAAGTAAAGCCACTTTCTATTGCCACTGTCAAAGCCAACAATACGATCGAGAAAACTCTAGTAAACTCGCATTCCTTAGACATTTATTAAGAACCTTTTGGTCAATTTGAAAATCATACCAGAGGCATTGGCTCCAAGATACTAAGGTAGGTGGGTTACAATGGACAAGGGATAGGGAAGCGAAGACAATGCATCCTAATCCCCATTTTACGTGAACATGACGTGAACTAAGGCCAAGCATGAATGCCTAATTTTTAATGGTGAAAAGGAAAAGGCCACAAACAAAAAGACCACATTTGTGAAGGAATAAGACATGGCAGAGTTGGACAACTCATCTGAAGGAAGAGAAACAACAAATGAGGGTGTAAGCACACCACCAATCCATCCTTCTTGTGGCCAATTACAAAAGAGTAGTGATGAGGAGAGTGTAAAGAATTATTCTGCACCAACACTTAGAATAAGTGGGAAGCATATCAACTGGAACAAGAAAAATAATACTTAGCATGCAACAACACTTAGAAGAAGTGGCAAGCATATCAAATGGAACAAGAAAAACAATACCAAGAGGCCTGCATCAAACAAGACATCCCTTGTTTTTCATTGCTTTAAGAAGAAATTCCGTTGAGCTGCCAGATGTTGGTACACAAAGGCATTCGAGAAGAAATACCATGTTGAGACATCTTGTTGGGAGAAACAAGCTACATGCCGCAAGCCGTGTTTTTTTCAGAGGAGGAATGACAAGAATATTTCCCCAAAACAACAACAAATTCAAAGTCAAGGGGAGAAAAGGAGGATGACAAGTAGTCTATACATTATGTCAAAAAACAATTCCACCACTACAAGTTGAGTGGACATTGGGAAGAAAAGTATTGGTGACTTCATTTAGAGATTCACTCTAGGAACCACACAACAAAGAGAAGAGTGTGGAAAGTGAATCCTAAAGTAGATAGAGAAATCAATACATGTCCAACTCGAGGAGCATAAGCTATCTGATCGAGATGGATATTGGTGGCCACCCACCTATTTCAACTGGCTCCTCGTGTCTGTTTTTTGTTCAACATGTTCTTTTGTACTTCTTTGTAATTGTGGGTTCTACACTTTTGGGGTTGTCTGAAGCCCCACACATCCTCCAGGTGGATATAGATGGCCCCTTTCCTAATCCAACTGTCTTATTTTATATGTTTTCATGTCAACACATCTTGTTGTACTTTCAGGGTCGTTTTGGGGCCCTAAACGTTGTTTTTTTGGCTTGCCACAGTCAAACTGTAGTTGAAGTTAGATTTTGATGGTGGAGTGTGTAGTTCTCCAAAATACCTTTCCAACGGGTTATCACGCACCTAAAATGGAGGTTGTATGCAAAATTTACGACCCTAGGAAGTTGAGGTAGCAAATTACACCAACTTACCCATAGGGCCCACATGAATTTTGGTGTTTCACCTTCTAGGGTTAGGTTTTTGGATGTCTAGGGTTTTGGGATTCATGAGTAATATAAAAAAGACCTATGGAGCCTCATTTTAATCCATTCTACTCATATGGATGTGCATAGCAGCCACATCTCTTCTCAGAGATAACTACCACCATTCAAGCAAGTTTTAGTTCTGTAGTTTTATAGTTTCAGCCTATCTCATTATTTAATAGAAGCTATTGTTCATTGGATATTTGTGTTATTCTTCATATCTATGTGTTTATTGTATTTAGTCTATTAATCAGTTCGTTCTACTCCTAAATCCGGATCAATGGTATCAGAGTGGTTTGATCTTCATTTATTTTTCTTTGTGCATGCCACGACAAGGTCTGGGTACAAGAATTTGGGACTCAAACCATTCAATCCATTACAATATTGATCGCTCCCAACCTGAAAAAAAACCACGAGAGACAAAAATAAATATGATGGAGCAGGAGATCCTATTAAAATGTTGCTCGAGGAATCCCTCGCACAACAAAGGAACAAAATGATGGACAACTTCATGCAGATCCTTCGACGGTTGCCCATGGGAGAAGCATCTTCATCAAGCGGCCATGCAACCCCTTTCAAGGTATAGGTAATTTCTTATATTCCATTATTTGAAGGACCAATAGATGCAGATGTTGTAGATAAATGGTTGAATCTCCTCGAAGGATATTTTTCGGTCCATAATTTTTTCGATAGGGAAAATATCACTTTTTCACTCCTCAAGGTTGTTCCCCATGTTAAAGACTAGTGGGATACTTACTTCGAGCAACAAGTCATGGAGGAATATGCAATATTTGTGGTGGTCGGTACATGGGATTCCTTCCAGGATGCCATTAAAGAACAATACTACACTATTGGAAGCTACGAGGACTAGTACACTAGATGGACCACCCTACGTTAAGAAAGGGACCATACATTACCATACTTCACCAATATTTTCCATACCCTATGCATGAAATTGGGTATCAAAGAATATGAGTGTCATCTGGTGCTCAAATAACACAGTTTTTTGCATAGATACATTCAAATAGAAATGGAGTTCTTGGACATCGCCTCATTGGGCAGGGCTTATAGATACACTGTCAAGATCAAGTAGAAATTTAAGCAGAAATAGAGAGAGTTTGGATATGCAAACCCCTCACAGTCTAAGCAAGGTAAAGGCAACCCCAACCCACATAGCAAGGGACCAAGTTGTGATGGTTTCCCTCAGGAAAACCAGTCCAAGCCACAACATAAGAAGGGCAATGAGAAGGCGAAGAAGGACACGAGAAAATGGTGTGAGTACCATAAAATTTCTTGGCACAACACCGGAGAATGCCGCTCCAAGAAGTCCCTCATGGTCAGGTTGAAGGCTTCCGAGTCAGAGGTCGATTCTGATTCTGAGTCAAATCTTAAAGGAGGGATTCAGATTATCGATGCTAAACCCAATGCCACTGTCACTACCACCAAAGTCTGGCCAAGCAAACCAGAAGAACCAGAGGAAGGGGAACACCTCTTTCACTCTCAGATGTGGGTCAAGGGGGCCTCCGATTCATTTCATTGTTGACAGCGCTAGTCAGAAGAACCTGATTTCAGCTGAGGTCATCAAATGGTTGGACCTGCCAACAACGCCGCACTTGCAACCCTACACCATCGGCTGGCTTCACCAAGGAGGAGATATTTGTATCAACCAACAGTTTCGACTTCCCTACGACATCAAGCCTTTCAAAGATGAGGTATTGTGTGATATTTCTCCCCTTGAAGCTTGTGATTTTATTTTAGGGAAATCATATTTGTGGAAGTGTCATGTTGTGTATGATTCTAGACCCCACAGTGTTATTATTACTTTGGGTAGACAATTGTACAGGATCCCATAGGTAGCGTCGCATACTGCTATTTCTTTAATATATGCTAAGCAATGTAGTAAGGTCATTTCATAGACCGGGAAGTTCATCTTGTTTGTGATCCATGTCCACAACAAGTAAAAGGTTTCCACCACATCTGTGGCCTCTACACAATGCCTCTCTTTGCAGCAACAACAAGTGGACGAGATCGTGGAAGAATACAAAGACATATTCTCCTCACCGACAAAGGTACCGACACACCGCCAAGTCAAACATCCAATTGATCTGACCCCCGACACACCTCTGCCTAATGGACCAATATATTGGTGTTCACCGATGGAGAATGATGAAATTAGGCGTCAGATTTGAGAGCTTCTTCAAAAGGGGCACATCCGACCCAACTCCTCCCCTTGCAGAAGCTCGATTGTCCTGGTGTAGAAGAAGGATGGGACTTGGCGGATCTGCATTGATTACAGGTCCTTAAACAAAATCATAGTTAGGAACCACTACTCCATTCCCAGGATTGATGATCTTGACCAAATCAAGGGGGTCAAGTTCTTCAACAATATTTACCTAAAGTTTGGCTACCACCAGGTTCTCATCGAACCAACTGATGTATGGAAGACAACCTTCAAGTCTAAACAAGGTCTCTATGAATGGCTAGTCATGCCCTTTGGCTTAACAAATGCACCAACCACTTTCATGATATTGATGGATGATGTATTGAGACCCTTCACCAACTCCTTTGTGGTAGTATATTTGGATGACATCCTCATCTTCAGCAGAACGTGGGAGGATTCAACAGGTTTTGAGCACTCTTCGACAACACAAGATTTATGCCAACTTGGAAAGATGCTCTTTTGGCATGAACATGGTCCAATACTTGGGATACATTGTTGATGAGCATGAGGTACATGTTGATCCAGCTAAGATTCAATTCATTCGTGACTGGCCAGCCCTGACCACACTGCCTGAGCTTTGGATCTTTTTCGGACTAGCTAAATTCTACCGACGGTTCGTATTGGGATTCTACCATATTGTATGGGCCCTTAGCTAGGTGACCAAGGGAGGTGGTAGGGCCAAGTTTTTGTGGGGGAAGAATCAACAACGAGCATTCGATGATCTAAAGAATCACTTGTGCTCAGCTCTATTACTCTCCTTGTTTGATCTGCAACAACCATTCGAGATTGAGACTGATGCATTTGATTATGTTGTGGGCACAATTCTCACTCAACACGAGCATCCAGTGGCATACCATAGTAAGACACTCTCCAATACTATCTGAAAATACCCCACCTATGACAAGGAAATGTATTCCATTTTACAAGCATGTCATCAATTGAAACATTACATTCTGGGGAAAGAGACAATCATACACACTGATCATAAGCCTCTGCAGTTCATACAGACACAAGGGAAATTGCAGAATGGCTGCCATCATAAGTGGTCCACCTACCTACAACAGTTCCATCTCAACATCAAGTATAAGAAGAGTATCTCCAATCATGTTGTTGACTGCCTCAGTCATCATCCTATGGCTGCACTCACCATTGTGCTCCATTCCTGTGGACATGAAGCATTTGAGTGGCCCCAAATTTATAAGCAAGATCTGGACTTTGCCACCACCTACCAGCTCTTGGGTACAGGTGCAACTGCCACTGATTTTCACATTCAGGACAACCTCTTATGCCACCTGGGCCATCTCTGTGTTCCTACAAGCAAGCGTGCAAAGATGATTTGGGAAGCCCACTATAGTCGGGTGGCAGGACATTTTGGCGTAGAGAAAACTGTGGTCGTTCTTCAGAAACATTTTTATTGGCTAAAAATTCGACAGGCCGTCAACAAGTATATCAGATCTTTCACTTCTCGTGCCATTACCAAACCATCCATCAAGAAGCAAGGCTTATACACCCATCTTGCTATTCCCAAGAAGCCTTGAGAATCCATCTCAATGGATTACATGTCTATCTTGCCATCCACCAAGAAAGGAAATGACTACGTGTTCGTGATCGTTGATCGGTTTTCGAAGATGGTCATCCTCACATTTTGTAAGAAGAATTTCACAGCGACAGATACTACCAAGATCTTCTTCGAACGAGTGTGGGTCCACTTTGTGATACCACAGACCATCATCTCTGACCGAGACAACAAGTTCCTCAACACCTTTTGGTCGAGTCTTTGGTCTCTGTTGGACACTAAGCTCACCAAATACACTACTTTCCAGCCCCAAACCAATGGCCAAATAGAGATCGTCTATAGGATGATTGTGCACATCCTGCGCATGTACAATTATAAGCATCCACATACATGGGACGAGAGCTCCCATATGTCCAACAAAATTACAATAGGGCTCTCCATAGTTCCACTGGCCATAGCCCATTGCAGGTGGGTTTGGGATGCCAACCCTTGGGACCCATTGATGTTGCACTTCCTCTTGCCACCACACATAAAAAATCTTCCCTTGATTAGTCTATGATTGACAAAGCCACCAAATTCATTGAGTGGATTCAACACATCCGTCAATAGGTCTAGGAGATTTTGCAGAAATCCAATGCAAAGTACAAGCAATGCCATGGTCAACACAGGGTGCCACACCAATTTCAGGTTAGCAACAAAGTCTAGTTACATCTGTAGAAGGAGTGTTTAACTGAACCCCATCGGAATCTTCACCCACTTCGTTATGGGCCTTACACTATCACCAAGGTGGTGGGTAGTAATGATTTTGATCTCAACACTCCACCCTTACTTGGTCTGCATCCAATATTCAATGTGGACCTCCTTTGGCCATATTTTCCACCATTATTGGACACCTCTGAGATTGCAGAACAACTGACACCCACAAATCTCAACCCTAATAGCATGGAACAAGCATCCACTGGTCAGATAGTGGACACACAGGTCAAGGGCACTCGCCAGCAATGGATCTAGCTTTATTCGGTTGTCAAGGTAGGGAAACTCCTACACCAAGGCAAGTGGCTCACCTGGAGAAAAATCCAACAGAAGTTTCCTCACCTGATGGGGGTGTTAATATTATGGTAGCTGCGGGAGGTATTTATCTCCACATGCGAACCTGATGAGAATAGAAGACTCCAGAAAGAAAGAGAAAACCCTAATGAGTTGGCTAATAACCCTAGAATTCTTGTCAGCTCAAGAAGATAATTTATATTAGGTTATTAGCCTCCAAGAGAAAAAGTAGGCCATAAATTATAATAATATACTGAACAAACACATATCCAGAAGGAGAAGTCAGCCCCAGCAAATCTGGCAGAACCAGTATAAATACAGGGCATCAGTTCTCATTTTGACACATCTCAAAATTGAAATTCTCAGTTTGGTGCGCACTGTAGTTCCCAGTTTGGTGCGCACATGTGGAGGAGGGTTGTAGGTGCAGCTGTAGCAGCAACTAGTTTTCAGTATGAGCTTGGACTATCTCTTGGCTAGGGTTTGGACTATCTGATAAGCTATTGTTGGTCTGCTATCCTTGGAGGAAGATGTGCTACACCTTGTTTGGCTATCTAGCCTAGGGTTTTCTTCCGAAGAAATTCTCAGTCAAGGTTAAGGTGCTCGGAGGGTGGCTTCGGCCTATGGTTGGGGGACGAGGTTTTTGTCAATGGTAAAACGAGCACACAATATTCTATATTCTAACAGGTTATGGGACCACACCTCCTTCATTCAGTCTAAACACTAGAAGGAAACATAGCTGCTAAGATATTGAGCTCGTTGAGGAATTGCCACTAGGGTTACTAGCAGAAGCAGCTCCCAATACATTGCCTCTAGGGTTACTAGCAGGAGCAGTTGCATAAACCCTAAACCTCTTGTTGAGGCACCTTAAGTGAAGAGATTTACCTAATCTCCGGACATATTAGTGCGCCCTAGCCTAGCGCATCTCCGGATACTCTCAGCAAGCCAAGACGTGAAGTTTGAATTTCTGGTCAAAATCTAGGGTTTGACCAAGTCAAAGCAAGCCATGATTAACTCTATGAAGTCTGAGAACAAGTTAGATGGAGCATCTAACTTTAGAGCTTGGAAGACAAGGATTGACCTCATCCTTGCCAAGAATAAAGTGTTGGATATCGTGAAAGGAAAGATCGTGAAGCCAGAGTTTGCAGAAGGAAAAGAAAAGGAACCACAGAACGTTGCAGCTATGGAGAAGTTCAAAGATGTTTACATCAATGCCATGAGCATCATAGTGGATTCTATAAAAGACCACTTGATACCCTACATCTCTCATATTGACTCATCAAATAAGATGTACAATGCCCTAACAAATCTCTTCTCAGTCAGAAACATTGTACAAGTTATGAGTCTGAAGAATGAGCTCTGTGACATGAAGATGAATGATGATGAAAACATAACATCATACTTTGTAAGGATCTCCCAGTTAAGAGATCAAATACAAGCTATTGAAGAGATCACTTCAAAAAAGGAATTGGTGAACATAGTACTCAATGGTCTTCCTAGGACGTGGGATGCATTTGCCGCAAGCATGAACACAAGGAAGGAGTATCCAACATTTGAAGAAATTTGGACCTGCTGTGCTCAATAAGAATCAAGGATCAATGCAAAAGAGAAACCCCAAAATAAGTATGAAGATCAAGCCTTCACAGTAAGATTCAAGAACTTCAAGAACAAAAGGAAGTTTGGTTCAAGGAGGAAGCCAAATCAGGAGAAAGACATTTCAGAAGTACAATGCTTCAACTCTCAAAAGTATGGTCACTACAAGAATCATTGTCCCGAGCTAAAGAAAAGGAAGGAGAAACACGAAGTATCGATTGCCGAAGAAAAGGAACCTACAAAGAAGGCTAAGCAGGATGGAAGAGACTTCTTCTTCTAAAAAGGTAACAACACTCTTCTTATTTCTTGTACATATCTTGTTTGCATCATCTCTGTACATATCTTGTATATCTATCTCTTGGAAGATAATATGTTCCAAGAATAACTATACCTATGGAAGAACAAACAATATGAAAATAGATATCCTTAGATAATACACATGAAATAATGAAATACAAATCATGTGGAAGCTATTGCAAGATAAGCCGAATCAATCATGAAGAGACTTAGAAGAAGCAAAGACAGAAAGAAGTCAGCAATCGAGAGGAAATTGGAAAAAAGACTTATGACATTTTGTAGAAAACAACAAGATGGAAGCATGGACTCTATTAGACAAAAGAACCAATTATATATTGCAGAAGACAATAAGGATGCAGATGGGAGCGTGGACTCTATTAGAAAAAAGAGTGATTTATATATATCACAGAAGACAATAAGGATGCAGATGGAAGCATGGACTCTGTTAGACAGAGGGAGCCGATTATATGCACTTCTACATGAAGCAAGGATTAGGAGGGAGCTAATCCTATGCTCCATTGAAGATTATGAAATATATATATCCATGGTAGCAAGCCATGAAAGACAGTACGTGTTCAGTTCAACCGCAGAAGAAGACTTCTTCGAAGAGAAGCCTTAAAGTATTCCTGGTTGTCCATCCAGATCCGTGATCCTATGATGAAAGGAAGAAGTGGAATATATAGGGCATGGAATCTATAAGAAACTCCATGGACCCAAGAGCTAAAGAAAAACATGAAGAAGAACATGAGTATTCCAAGAAAGAAAGAGGAACCAAAACAACCAGTCATTGTATCAAGAATCACAATATTACCAGCCTAATATGAACTCACTAAAAGAAATCAAGCAGAAGAACTGAAAGTCGTGATGAAGAACAATGTATGGAAGACTTATGAATGAAATCATTGTGAGATTTAGAACCATAGGTTCTCCTAGATGGAGGGAGAAGACTATGATGATTACTTGTTCCAATAAACTAGACTTATCTCTACATAATTCATTATATCATCCGCAACATCCATGAGTTGGAGTTCTACATCAGATGAATGAAAAGAATGTTCTCCAGAGAAATTGAATAAAGAGCATATGAAAAGCAATCTCAAGACTTTGAGACATACTAGAAAGAGACTCATGTATGCAGATAGAAGAAGCTAACTTGGTGGATAACCTCCAGTGCACAATAGAAGTGTGGTGAAGATTTTCTATAAAAATGACTACTCAGTAGATTAGATCTCATGATGACAGAAGAAGTGCCACATAGATATGTTCCAGTTTTCCAACTATGATATACTCTATTGTTCAGATCTACATGAAGCCTTCACAACGTTCCAGACTAACATACATTTGAAATCAAGCATTACATTATCCATGATGAATTCCATAAAGGAGAAAATGATTCTCCAATACATATCTCCACAAATGAGCAGATAAGCAAACATTTTGGTAAAACTTCTATCCAAGATGAAAGAGTTTGCGTACTTAAGCTAGAGCTCGTGGAAACAACTTCCTTCTTATTGAAAAAGGAAGAAATGACTCTCCAGGTTAGGAGGGAGCACTGAAAACATTATTAAATACATTTATTTTCAAGATTGAAAAATAGTCCATCTTGGACAGATGCTTTCCTATTCAGAAAGTGGATTGAGATCTCTGACGGACAGTCACTTCCCATTGTGGTTAACATGGGAAGTAGTCTAATTGCTGATGTATCATAGACAATGACTTCCCATTGTGGTTAACATGGGGAGTGGTCTAGGGCAGTCTCTCTTCTTAAGGGTTACTCAAGAAGACTGTCTCGCCTCACCAGACAACGATTTCTCATTGTGGTTAACATGAGGAATGGTCTATTTTGGAGGTTGATGCATGACAGTATTTTCCTCTTGTGGTTAACAGAGGAAATGGTCTGGATAGTTATTCCTTAGGGTTTATACATTCTCTCCAGGGTGCACTTTGATTAGTGTAGGAGGAATGGCCCAGGGTGGGGAATGGTCCAGGCTCAACAATTAGGGACAGACATTCCTTAGGGTTTATACATTCTCTCCAGGGTGCACTTTGATTAGTGTAGGAGGAATGGCCCAGGGTGGGGAATCGTCCAGGCTCAACAATCAGGGACATACATTCCTTAGGGTTTATACATTCTCTCCAGGGTGCACTTTGATTAGTGTAGGAGGAATGGCCCAAGGTGGGGAATGGTCCAGATTCAACATTCCTTAGTGTTATACATTATCTCCAGGGTGCACTTTGATTAGTGTAGGAAGAATGGCCCAGGGTGGGGAATGGTCCATGTTCAGAAGATAGGACAATTATTCTTCCTTGCTTGAGAAGAATAGTCCAGATATCTCATTATTCTACTCTGAAGAAGATATTCTTTCAGAGCTCACAAGATGTGAGTGAAATATTGGCCCAAATAATTCAATTTATATCATAACATTGTTTCTATGTAGGTTGATATCAGATGTTTGTTACGAAGACAATAGATATAGACTACTATGGTGGATATGTTCCATTGTTCGTGAGGCATATATTCTTTCAGAGCTCACAGATGTGAGTGAAAGATTGGCCCAAATAATTCAGTATATATCATAGCATTGTTTCTATGCAAATTGCTATCAGATGTTTGTTATGAAGACTGTATGATAGTAGATGAAGATTACTGTGGTGTATATGTTCCATTGTTCGTGACTATACATTGTTGATAAAGTACTTGTGTGTTACTTGGTTTGGTAGTGAATCACTGTACTGTAGTTATGTACTACTATCCGGAAAGCAAGAGAAAACCCTAATGAGTTGGCTAATAACCCTAGAAGTCTTGTCGACTCAAGAAGATAATTTATATTAGGTTATTAGCCTCCAAGAGAAGAATTTGGCCATAAATAATAATAATATACTGAACATACACATATCCAGAAGGAGAAGTTGGCCCCAACAAATTTGGCAGAACTAGTATAAATATAGGGTGCCAGTTCTTAGTGTTATACATTATCTCCAGGGTGCACTTTGATTAGTGTAGGAAGAATGGCCCAGGGTGGGGACTGGTCCATGTTCAGAAGATAGGACAATTATTCTTCCTTGCTTGAGAAGAATAGTCTAGATATCTCATTATTCTACTCTGAGGAAGATATTCTTTCAGAGCTCACAAGATGTGAGTGAAATATTGGCCCAAATAATTCAATTTATATCATAACATTGTTTCTATGCAGGTTGATATCAGATGTTTGTTACGAAGACAATAGATATAGACTACTATGGTGGATATGTTCCATTGTTCGTGAGGCAGATATTCTTTCAGAGCTCACAGATGTGAGTGAAAGATTGGCCCAAATAATTCAGTATATATCATAGCATTGTTTCTATGCAAGTTGCTATCAAATGTTTGTTATGGAGACTGTATGACAGTATATGAAGACTACTGTGGTGTATATGTTCCATTGTTCGTGACTATACATTGTTGATCAAGTACTTGTGTGTTACTTGGTTTGGTAGTGAATCACTGGACTGTAGTTATGTACTACTA
>CBVK0100224414.1:0-14752 GCA_900067695.1 Picea abies | reverse complement strand
TTACCTGTAATACCTCCCTAAATAGGAGGGAGTGTTAATATTATGGTAGTTGTGGGAGGTATTTACCTCCACGTGTGAACCTGACGAGAATAGAAGACTCCGGAAAGCAAGAGAAAACCCTAATGAGTTGGATAATAACCCTAGAAGTCTTGTCGGCTCAAGAAGATAATTTTTATTAGGTTATTAGCCTCCAAGAGAAGAATTCGGCCAGAAATAATAATAATATACTGAACATACACATATCTAGAAGGAGAAGTTGGCCCCAACAAATTTCGCAGAACTAGTATAAATATAGGGTGCCAGTTCTCATTTTGACACATCTCAAAATTGCAGTTCCCAGTTTGGTGCACACTGTAGTTCCCAGTTTGGTGCGCACATGTGGAGGAGGGCTACAGGTGCAGCTACAGCAGCAACTAGTTTTCAGTATGAGCTTAGACTATCTCTTGGCTAGGGTTTGGACTATCTGATTAGCTATTGTTGATGCACTATCCTTGGAGGAAGATGCACTACACCTTGTTTGTCTATCTAGCCTAGGGTTTGCTTCTGGAGTAATTCTCAATCAAGGTTAAGGTGCTCGGAGGGTGGCTTCGGCCTATGGTTGGGTGACGAGTGTATCGTCAATGGTAAAATGAGCACACAATATTCTATATTCTAATAGGGGGAACTCAATGCAATGGAGACCATTTATTCCTAAGGGGGGAGGATTGATCCAGATGGATATTGGTGGCCACCCACCTATTCCAACTAGCTCCTCCTGTTCATTTTTCATTCAACACGTTTTTATGTACTGCTTTGTGATTGTGGGTTCTACACTTCTGGGGATTTCTGAAGCCCCACACATCCTCCAGGTGGATACGAGTGGCCCCTCACCTAATCCAACTAGATTGTTTTGTATGTTTTCATGTCAACACATCTTGTTGTACTTCCAGGTCCATTTTGGGCCCCTAAACGTTGTTTTTTGGCTCACCACAATCAATATATAGACAGAGTTAGAGTTTGAAGACATAATGTGTAGTTCTCTAAAATACCTTTCCAATGGGATATCACGCACCTAAAACGGAGGTCGTAGGCAAAAGTTACAGCCCTAGGAAGTTGAGGTACCAAATTACATCAACTTACCCATAGGGCCCACATGACTTTTGGCGTTTCACTTTCTAGGGTTAGGTTTTTGGATTTCTAGGGTTTTGGAATTCATGAGTAATATAAAAAAGGCCTATGGAGGCTCATTGTAATCCATTTTTCTAAGACAGATGTGTGTAGCATCCACGTCTATTCTCAGAGATAGCTACCATCATTCAAGCAAGTTTCAGTTCTGCAATTTTACATTTTCAGCCTATTTTATTATTTAATAGAAGCTATTGTTCATTAGATATTTGTGTTATTCTTCATATCTCTGTGTTTATTGTATTCAATCTATTAATCAGTTCGTTCCACTCCTAAATATGGATCACTATCCAAGGATAGATAACAATATAGGAGGTTAACATCACCATCAAACATGATAATGGGTTGATATCAACAACCAAGACAACCCCATTCCAATTTCTATCTGCAATCTTCTAGAAAAAGATTCCCTTCTTGGAGATGTATCAGAGATTGGTGTAGTGAAGTCAATGAAATTCCCTTGTCCTTGTACCATCCAAATCTTGAGGCATTCCTTCACCCTCAAGAATTTCGTTGATTTATGATTTTCACCTACAACCACAAATGTGTACAATTCATCAAATGATTGCACACCAAGGAGGGAATTTAATTGACATTGTTGTCAAGACAGAGTGTTGGTAAGAATGTGCCAATAGTAGGGATTTGTTTCTATGCTAGGAAGTAATTGATCCTAATAGAAGAAGGTAGACCACGTTTCCTTCTTTGTATTTTTTGTGTGATGTAATAACTAGATGGGATCTCATTGAACAAGATGACAAAAATTTGACTTGGATTTCCTTGACTGCCAAGATGGACCATCTCCAAGTCCATGAATGAAAGGGACTTGCATGTTGAATATGTGAATGATTTCTAATCAAGGATTTTGGATATTAATATTTCTCAAAGATGAGTGACAGTGAGTAGAATTCTACACTATTGGAACAAGCGAGCCAAGAACCAGAGCCATAGCCATAGGTAGAACTAGATCCAATAGCCAAAGACATAGCCATAGTTAGAGATATAGCCATGAGCCAAAGTTAGAGCCATGTTTTAGAGAAGTAGACAAAAGACACATTGATCCAAATCGGTCCTTTAAGCTTTTGGAGACGAACAAGCCTCTAAATGGGGAGATGTGATTTGAAATGGATCCAAACAAGAAAATGGTTTTAAGACTTAGTACTTGCAAATGTAATTTGATAATTAATTAAGGTTGGATAAAATATAAAGGAGAATGCAAGTGTTAAAAAAAAGAGACAAAGAGAGGGAAAACATAATTAAATAAAATATAAAAATGAAAATAGGAGAGGAAAAGAGAGACTAATGGGAATTGAAAGGTTGGTCTCTTGCATTTCCCATTACCCCCTAGATCTTCTATATCTCTTTTTAAATTGTATCTCAAAGGGTATTTTGGCCAAAGTGGTGAGGATTGTAATTTTTCTATCCATAGGTAATTGTTGTCCCATGTTTCTTTATTAAATAACTCAGATCTTGAATTACTTTAATAACATAACTAAAATTCTAAGCATGCAACAATCACACATATAGCTGAAAATATAAACAACGGATGAAAAATAACTTTTCAAGTACACAAGAATTTATGTCCTTCAAATCAACTTATCATTAATAATCAAAACTTACAAGGACACCTCAAAACTGAGGTTTTCAGCATGTTGAATGAGAAATATGTTGAAACATATATGAGGAAATGTTGTAAAGTCCCATCTGTATGATTGCACAGATCTATACAAACCTATACATACGATAGTATGGATTTGCTGCAAAGAGATGCTCTGATTTGCAACTTATCTTCCACTGATCTTCCTTCTATTACACTGCTTCTTCCCCTTCCTTGGCCTCCTTCTTTCTCTTCCTTTGTGTCTAAAATTTCTCCCATCTTGTCCTATTTATTCTTTGAGTGAGATACACAATCCCCTCAATTTAAGAAACTAATATCCCCTATCTTAGCAACTAATCTCATGAATCATAACAACCACCTTATCTCAACAATGAGGTGTATGGATAATATTAGATAAAATCTAACTCACTAATATTCTAGAATCTCTAGAATATTTCATTTAGATTTCTAATATTTAAGAGATCTAGAGAAATTAAACTTTCACTTTTATTTTTATAAGTGAAATTACAAGACGATATTATTTCCTACTTTTTCTTAAGTGGTCATTAAGAAGTTGTCTCAAACATCTTCTCACACATTTACAGCTATCCTATGCATGAAGTTTCTGCTTGAGATACATTTCTCAACACTCCCTCTTAGCGAGGAAGGAATTCTACACCAATCCAAGCATGTCTCTAAATGCTTCAAACTTCTCTTTTTCTAGGGGATCGGTTAGAATATCAACTCCCTGCTGATCGATGGGAATATACTAGAGCTTCACTGCTCCATCTGAATCTTATATTTAATGAAGTGATATATGATCTATATGTGCTTGGACCTATCATGAAACACTGGATTCTGAGAGAGTTTGATACAATATGATTATCATAGTAAATCAATGTGAGATACAACTCCTGATCAAATAAACCTGTGAGTAAATTGTGAAGTCAAATGGCATCAAAACTAGCTGTAATTGTTTTCACATACTCTGCCTTTGTTGATATTAGTGCCACAAAAGTCTTATTCCGACTAAAATAGGTATCATTGCTAATCCCAAGTTGAAGCAACACCCCGAGATATTTTTCCTATCTAATGGACTGCCTACCCAATCTGAGTTTGTATACCCCTGCAACTTCACCTCGCCATTTCCAAGATATCTCAGCTCATACTCCATTTTTCCCCTCAATTATCTAAGCAAATTGTTTTTTGCTACCTAGTGCTCCTGCCTCGACTCCACCATGAATTGAATCAAGGTGTTCACCACAAAACATATATCTAGTTTGGTGTCAACAAAATACATCAAGGAACCTATTAGTTGTCACCTTTGAATCCAACATTGAATCCAAAGTTGTCACCTTCTTCATATTGGAGATCATGGGTGTGGCCATAGGTTTGCAGTCTTCCATCTGAAACCTCTTCAAGATCTCCACTACATAATTACCTTGGCCAAGTAAAATCTCCCCTGGTCTCTGCTAAACCTCCAAACCCAAGAAGTAATGCATCACATTGATGTCCTTCACCTCAATCTCAACTTCCAAATCTGCTTTGCACCCTGCAATGATCTTCTCTGCACATGTAAGAAAAAAATCATCTACATACAACATCAAAATAAGAAGATTAGTCCCAACAAATATACAATACAATTTAGGATATACTTCACTTTTGGTGAATCCCATACTCAACAATTATCCATAAATCTCGGAGTACCATGCTCTTGGTGTCTTCTTGAGTTTTCACAAGGATTTCTTAAGCCTGAAAACATGGTTCTCCTTCCCATTTACCTCAAATCCCTGAGGTTTTTCTATGTACACCTCCTCCTCAATGATCCCATTAAGGAAATTTGTCTTCACATCTATCTAATGTATCCTCCATCCCATAAAATAAACTAAAGACATAATTTCCCTAATGGAAGTGTACTTGGGTACTGGGGAAAATGTCTCCTAATAGTCCACTCCCTCTTTCTGGGAGAACCCTCTCACCGCAAACCTCGCCTTGAATTTCTCGATGCTACCATTTTTTGCATTCTTGATTTTGTAGATCCACCTGGACGTTACTATTAACTTCCCCTCTGTTCTTTGCACTATGTCTGATACATATTTCTTTGTGATGGAGGTGTACTCCTCCACCATGGCATCCTACCAAACTTGTTGGTATGTTTCCTCCTAAAAACTTAAAGGATTTGAATCTATTATGTTGTTCATCAATTCCATGTAGTTCAAAAACTTCTTCAGAGGTCTTCATTCCCTGAATGTGCTCCTAGGAGCCTCAATGTACTCCTAAGCATCCCTTTATGTTTGAGTGAACCATCGAGGTCTCATGACATAACTAGGAGGGGATAATGTCTCATCCTCCTCACCCAAAGGTCGTTGCCCTAAACTAGAAGCCACTGGTGACCCTGGCTTAACCTTCGTAGCTTCCTACTCCTCATCCTTTATCACTGGAACATGATCATGCGACTTCCTGGATGCAAAGTCTTGCTCGAACTTTACATCCCTGGTTATGATTTTATTCCCTTGTTTTGGAATGAAGACCCTATAGGCCTTTGAAGTCTCACTGTAACCTACAAACAAACCCTTCCTACTACAGGGATCCAACATGGTCCTCTTATTTACAGGTACATGGATATAAACTAGACAACCAAAAATGTGAAAATGACTCACCTTTAGTTTCTCACTAGTGAATGTCTGCTCTGCTATCTTGTCCTCCAAGATCTTGTGCAGACCCCTATTTAGGATGTAGATTGTTGTGTTGCATGATTCTTATGAAAGAAACATCGACAAGTCCTAGTCATGAATCACAACCTTAGTATCCCCCATGATGGATCAATTTTTCCATTTTGTTGTGGGTTGTACAGAACAATTAGCTCCCTCTTGATCCCTACCTCTTTGCATAAAATCTCGAACTCCTTGGAGGTATACTCACCCCCATTGTTTAATCTCAAGACCTTGATCTTCGTCCATGTTTGGTTCACAACCAGGGCTTTGAAATCCTTGAACTTGCTAACTACCTCATCCTTGGTATTTAAGAATAGATCCATGTCTTGCGAGATAAATCATTGATGAAATAGACATAGTACATGATTCCGATGACTGATGCTACTGACATCGATCCACAAACATTTGAATGCACAAGGTCTAGATTATATTTAGACCTATGCTTGATTCTTGGGAAAGTATCCTTGGAATTCTTACCAAGCGTACACTCTCTGCATACACCCTACTACTCAATACTGAAATCGGGAAGACCTATGACTATCTCCCTCAAAATAGGAAACACCTTGTGATGCAGGTGCCCCATCCTCTTGTGCCAAAACTCACACAAGTTGTTTGTGTTATGAACTAGAGCTCGAACAGGTTCACCCTATAACCTGTATAAATTTCCTTCCCTAACCCTGATCACCTAAGCTAATTCTGGGATAGACTCCTTTAGTCAAATAAGGAATTGTTGGTTCTTGAACTCTATTGCAAATCCCTTTTCTTCCATAGTAGAAATTGAAAGAAAGTTATTCCTGAGACCTAGAAAAAAAAACCATTCTCAAAGTCTAATTGAGATTTACCTGATTGGATTCAGAAGGGAATGGTACCAATTCCTACTATTGAGTGCTTGGCATCATCACCAAGTTCAACTCAAACTCTCGAGTCATGCTCTGTTAGACTTGAAAATAAATCTCAGGCTGATGTCATATGACTAGACACTCCACTTTCCACATACCAAGCGTTCCACCGAATTGTATTGGTAGAAAGGAAAGATATGGTCATTGAGAATTCTTTATTGAAATTGCAGACAAATTCACTCATCTAAGTTTCATCAGAGGTTGCTACCTAATGCTACTAGTTCCCTTTACCTTTCTTCTTGTCTGGACATTATGATGCATAATGTCCTTACTTATGATATATGAAGCACTTGATTTTACTCAAGTCCTTCTTCCATATCTATGAGGATGAATCCTCACTCTTTCCCTTACCCTTGCAGCTAGGTCCTTTACCTTTTCCCTTCTTGGTTTGACCAATTACGGCTAGGGTATCGTCATCACATTTCTTGTATGCATTTGACTCCATTCGGGTCTCCTCCTAGACATAATCATGCCACAGTGTTTCAAAGGTAGGAATATTTTCACAAGAACAAATACCTTTGAAAAATGGTTCCCATGACGTTGGGAATCCATTTAGTGCCATGTTCCCCAACTCTGCATCGAGCACCTTCTCCACATATTTTTCAATTTGATCACAAATTTGTGTGATCTTCATTAGGTAAATAGTAACAGTGTCTGATCTGGTCATCTCTATGGATTTGAGTTTGTTCCACAATATCATATTTTTGTTTATGTTCTCATTCTGGTAGAGACTAACCAGAGAATCAAACATTTCCTTTTCCCTTTTTTTCTCAGATACACGAGGAATCAAATGATCCTTCATGAAATCCAAGACCACCCACTTGGCTTCCTTCTTCTTATGCGCTGCCAACTTTTGCAGATCTACAAGAAGAGTCACTACATCCTTGACAATACCCAAAGGTAATTTTCTTCCAATAATGATGTTACCCTAGATTTCCAGAACAAGTAATTTGAGGCACCATCTAATGTGTCCTCAAATATGAGGTTTGCTACTGCAATCTCTAAGATCTATTTCAAAAACTTTCCATATCTGAAAATATGACAAAAAATCTTCCCTGCAAGAATTCTTATTCCTTCAAGAAACAATAATGAAACCCTCTAACCACTAGTCCTTGACTTCGACAGTTGATCTATTGTTCTAAACCCTTGAGGATATTAATCTGAGAATATGCTCTATTATCATGTAAATTTTTTAGCACTAGGTGACTATTGTCCTATGTTTCTTTATTAAATATTTCAGATCTTGAATTGCTTTAATAACAAAATTAAAATTTTGAACATGCAATAGGAACACATACAACTAAAACTATAAAAAGCGAAATAAAAATAATTTTTGAAGTACACAAGAATTTATGTCCTTCAAATTAGCTTATCATTAATGATCAAAACTTACAAGGACACCTCAAAATTGAGGTTTTCATCTTATTGAATGAGAAAAATACTGAAAGGGATCTAAGGAACTGTTGTAGAGTCTCATTTGTACGAATGTACATATCTGCTACAAAACGTTGATATGATCTGCAAACTAATAGCCACTAAACTTCCTTCTATTACGTTGATTCTTCCCCTTCATTGGCCTCCTTCTTCATCTTCCTTGGTGTCTAAAACTTCTCCCATATTGTCCTATTTATGCCATGAGTGAGATACCTAATCTCCTTAATCGAAGCAACTAATCTCTCTTATCTTATCAACTAATCTTACAAGTAATCTCCTTAATCCTACCAACACCTTATCTCAACAATGAGGTGTATGACTAAGATTAGATCAAATCTAACTCATTAATATTCTAGAATCTGTAGATTATTTCAATTAGATTTCTAAGATTTAAGATATCTAGGTAATTTAAACTTTCACTTTTATTTTTATAAGTGCAATTACAAGATGACATTATTTCCCACTTTTTCTTAAGTGGTCATTAAGAAGTTGTGTCAAACTTCTTCTCACACCTAACCCGTGAAATAAGTTTTTGCTCGAGATACATTTCTCAACAAGGATGCACAAAGAGCCAAGAGGCACATCGTAACTAGAGATTTCCGAAATGGGAACTGAGTAACCATTCAAATGTTGGTTTTTCCATTTGGATTTCTATGGTAAAATATTCATGTTTATGGTGTGTTTGATTTTACTCGTGAAAATTCTATGTGTCAATTACGATGTAATATTTTGTGTTTAATGTGTTGCTCTAAGTGTGTTAATGGTGACAATTAAGAATGGAAAGGAGAAAATATTGTGTAAGAGTTATTGTTGATCTTAGTTAAGATTAATATGTTCTTTGTAGTTGAATTCATCGTTAAAATGAATAATTCCCATTTTATTTTTGTTGGCTCTATATTTCAATGGTTGTTTGGTTATTTTAATGGTGCAAGAATTCAACCTATATTATAGCTTTGTAGATTTGCATCATAATTTCATTCTTCCTTAGCAAATAAATATTTCTAATAGCTTTATATTCGCAACCGCTCATTTTATTACGAGATTAAATATCTATAGTTGTCATTAACATACTGCTACATTATTCTAGAGGGTTTATAATTATAATTAACAAGTTCTTTTCTTTCCCATAGATGCAAACAGACCATTCTAGCTTCTTTGAAGATCGTACAGGTTGTACTAACATGGCATTGGGCTTTCATTAATCCCCTGAGGTCATGTGATTCACTTGTTGGGCGTGTGAGTTGTTGGAAAGATTGATTAATGTTTTGGTAGAGCATTGACTTATAATTCGTGCCACTAAATTAGAACTTGAATTATTTAATTCCTCTCTTCCTTGTTTGACATCTCATGGGTTAAAATTGTGTGGGCATTCCTAGGTTCAAAGTGTTGGATTTTGTGGACTTGTTTTCCTCTCCCATGTCATTAAAATAAATGCCTCACATGTAAATTTAATAAATGGTATTAAGTGAATTAAGAAATTTCCATCTCTTATGTGGTTCAAGTAATGGAGGATAAGTCAAATTGGAGTTGATGATAAGCACATGAAACTGGTGAAGGCGTTATGATTTACATGATAATTGTCAGTGAAACTTTATTAATGTCATTACAGTCACTTGGAAAGAGTACATACATATTGATAAGTAGTTCCTTGGAATGAAAGATGTAGTTGAAGCTTGAGTACATACTTATGGTTATTGTAATCGAAGGTACATTGAGATGAGTTCTCGATTGTCCAAACATGCCATAGCAAGGTAGTAGTATTGTTCATTTTGTATAGAAATAAATCTAGTGATTGTGCATTATTATCTTAACACAATAGAGGTTGATATGTTGTTGGAAATATAAGCAGAGTCACTTGAACTTGTAAATGAGTATTATTGGCCTACCGTACCAAAGAAGTAACCAAACCACCATGGCTTAACACCTGGTTGGTTCATGATCTCTATTTAAAGAGCATGGAGAGTCATTTGTTGATGATTGATTGTGATAAAAATATCTTGTAAATCTCTTTTTAATATTTTTATTTTGCATTAATAAATTGCTCTAAGTGGCCACGTTGGTTGGGGTTGTGGATGTTTCCCCATAGGGTTTTTACCATGTCAAAACATCAGTGTGTTGATCTTTGATCTGGTTGTGTGAGTGTTTACTAAAGGTGTTTGTCCTGTTTTGGAATATCTATGTTGTCGAACATGGTATCAGAGCGCATTTGAAGACCTGCTCCTATTGTAGATCAAGATCGTGAAGTCATGATGTTGCATCTTTGATTTCTTTCATTTCCATACATTTATAGGATAAGAAGATTTTTCCATTGCGTCTGGAGTGCTCATTTAAGTGAGGAATGCATTTCATTTCACTTGAAAAGGTTTTTTTTTACCCAAGATACGACCATTTCAATTAGGTCCGGAGGTATAAAGTTCGAATACGCTATTTTTAAATTTTTGCAAAGATAATCTTTAAGTTTTATTTTAGTTTTCTATTTTTTATTTATGGGTTGCTTCTCTTTTCTATCCACGTACGAACTTTTCCTTGTGCTTTTTGCGATTTTAGTAAATCAGAAATAGAGCAGAAATAGTTTTTCTGTCTACATATGCTCTTTGTCGTGCACTCCATGTGATATCGGTAGATTAGAAATAGAGGGAAAAATTGCATTTTTCGGCTAAGCTAACCGAGATCCAACCCTTGTTGTCATCGAGAAATGAGTTTCTTTTTTGTGTGAAAATAGTTTTTAGTGCGCATGCTCTCCAAATCCATCTTCCACAACAAAAACAACAACAACACCCCCAATTATCCTTCTAAACAATATAATATGTTTCGCACTAGCTCACTTGGTTAAAAGTTTCTTTATTAAGTAGGAGGTCTTGAGTTCAAGTCTTTTTTTGTTACTTTTTTTTGAAAAAAATCATACATCCTTTGTAAAGTGTATTTCACTTAAATTATAAAAGTGAATCAGTATAAGTGGCTTTAATACTTTATTTTAAGTTATTTATTTATCATGCAACTTTCGTTTATAAAGAAACTTCATTGTAAAAATGATCCTCGTCGATTCTATAAAAGTGGGTTACTTCATAAGCAACTTATTTGTAAAAGTGAGGTTATTAGAAGGAGGAGTATCACCACGTGGACCAACTTCTACTTGCCATGTGGCTCTTTAGTTACCATTTATGCATTTTTTCAAAAGGGCCTAACTTTCACATCTAAAGTCTATTTTCAATGTCGTTTTGTTTAAACAACCTACTTTTTTTAGAGCTTTCCATATAGACCATTAGTTTCAGTGTTTTCTGCATATTTAATATGGATTCTCCGAGTAATATTTTGCTTACTAGTACCAACTACTTCCAATGTAAATCTCATATGAAGGATTTATTAACAAGTAAAGGATTGTACCAGATTCCCATGGGAAAATAACAAGAACCCACCGATGATGAAAAATATGCCAAATGGATTAATAGGAATGGCGAAGCCCATGGAATAATCAAAATTTCCATCTCTTCTGATTTAAGGTTTCACCTTAAAGAAATTAATGCCCCTAATACAACTTTGGAAAACCTTGAAGCTATGTTTGGAAAACATAATATTATTCAAGCTCACCAGTTGGAAAATCAATTAATGACTTTAAGTCCAAATGACTTTCCTTTCATTCAAGATTAATTGTCTAAGTTCAAAACACTTAGAATTTTGTGTATAGAGTGCCAACTAGATTTGAAGGAAGATCGATGCATATATCTTGTTCTTTATAAGCTTGGTATTGCATATTTTTCTTTTGTATCTACCTTTTATGCCACTAGAGAATCTTTAGGGAGTGCTTATAAAGAATCCTCTCTTGAGTCCTTTTGTGAAGCTCTAATTCGACAAGATAAGCTTATGAAACTTGGATTGATCAACACTACAGGTACATCCAACAAAGCCTTAGTGGACCAATATAAAGACAAATTCAAGAGTACAAAGAAGCAACATCCTCACCACAACAACAAGCAAAACAAGGGTCCCAAACCCTCTCAGCCAACTTCTGCTCATAATGGTGACGAAGGAGCAAAATATAAAAATGAGCAGACTGATAGACATTGAAATTTTTTGGGGAAAGATGGTCATGTGGAGTCCAAATATTTTAATAATATGGATTCTTTGTAATAAATGATGAAGAATCACAACATCAATATTGATTCTTATTCTTCTAAATCTTCTTCTCATGGGCATGCACTTTTTGCTTATGGTCTCTCCCTCAATGAAACTTCTACTTCATCTTTTGACGAGTGGCTTATTGATTATGGAGAATCTTATCATATGGCTAAGGATAAAGCCATATTTTTTGCTCTTAATGAGTGTAACACCAAGCAAATATTTGTTGGTGATGATAGATCTCTTAGTGTTGCAGGGTCTGGAATAGTTCAGGTAGATAATGGTTATTTCAATTATGTATTATGTTTTCCAAGTCTTTCATGCAACCTTCTATCAGTATATCAGATCACTCATTCATGTGAAGGTAAAGCTTTATTGTTTTCACCTCACCAAATTGTAATTAAGGATTTATAAGATCCTAAGCATGTCCCCACAACTATAATTACTTATGATATTACTTGGTTGTACAAGTTTGAAAACTTTGGCTCATCATCTTTTCCATCATTTTTTGTTGCTCATAGCAATGACTTGAGAAAATTTTGGCTTGACTAGTTTGGTCATCTAAACTATCACTCATTGCAGCAACTATGTAATCAACATATGATGACTAGTTTTCCTCTTGTTTCTTGTAGAGATGGTGTTTGTATCAGTTGTATTTTCAAAAAACATCATCGGGATAATTTTGACAAATGTGCCTCTTGGCGTGCCTTGGCCCCTTTACAGCTTGTTCACAATGACTTGTGTGGTCCAATTTCTTCTCTTTTTTTTGGGTGCAAGTATTTCTTAAATTTCATTGAAGAATTTTCCAGATGCACTGGGATTTACTTCTTAAAACTTAAGAGTGAATCATTTGACAAGTTTTTGGCCTACAAGGCCCTTGTAGAAAATAAATATGGACGTCAACTACAAAGGTTAAGAATATATAATGGAGGTGAATATGTGAACAATAATTTTATAAGTTACTGCACTGCATAAGGCATCCAAATGCAATGCATTGTTCCATATACACCACAACAAAATGGTTTTGTTGAGAGAAAGAACTGCACATTAAAAGAAATGGCTAATTGTATGATCCAATCTAAGGGATTAAGTCTTAATTATTGGTTGAAAACCAGTAACTATGCAAATTACATAGTAAATCACACTCCCACGAAGGATCTTAAAAAAATAACACTAGAAGTAGCATGGAATAAATTAAGCCACATGTAAGCCACTTCTGTGTATTTGGCAGTGTAGCATGGGTAGTGAGAATTGTATTTTTTTTTTATTCTGAAGATGTCAAAGGTTACAGACTTCTTCAACATCATTCAAATGAAATTATTATAAAAAGAGATGTTAAATTTCATGAAAATATCTTGGCTCGCGATCCTAATTCTACATTTGTGCCTTCTTTGGCCTGCAAACGATCTTCAGTGTTTGTGCCATATTCGGTTCCTACTTTGGTTTATTCTTCTTCAAATGATGACAGTGAAGATGAAATACACCTATGCATGCTCACCTTCCTCTAGATGAGTCCATAGAACATGAACCTACACCAACACCATTGCTTCCTAGATGGGTATGTTCAACATGAGAAGCAGTTAGTGATCTTGTTGGTGATCCTTCATATAAACGTTGGAAACATTCATAGTTCTATCAAGCCTCTTCTCTTTTGGCTCAAGTTTTAGAGACTCATGATCCAAAGACATTTTCCTATGTATCATGGGGATTCGCCCATTTATTATATATATAAATTTAGGGGGGGTTCTTAAAATCACCCCTGATCAAGCTCCTGGATCTGATTCTGGATCAATAATGTTTACATGATGAGGACTATTGACTTTTTGATGATTTCAATACTCTATGTTGATGATATTTTGATCAATGGTAGCTCTACTTCAGCCATTGCTATGGTCAAAGATATTCCGCGCGATAGGTTCTCTATGACATACACAAGTCCACTTCACTTATTTATTGGTCTTGAAATTAGTCAGGATGCTTATGGCATCAAAATTTCTCAGGATAAGTATGCCAGAGATATTTTGGATAGATTCCACATGAAAGACTGTAAATTTTCACCTACACCATTCTTATATGGGATCAGACTTGAGGATGACGTGGATACACCATTAGTGGAAAACACTTTGTATCGACATTTGGTGGGGAGTCTCATGTATCTCACCCACACCCATCCGTATATCTAATACACAATAGGAGAAATTTGTGGATACATGTACGATCCCCATGATTTGCACTGTAAGGCTTCCACACACATCCTCATATATGTTCAGGGCACCATGAGTTATGGGATTCACTATGCAATGGGTTTTGCACTGGATCTCATAGACTTCACAGATTCAAATTGGGATGGCGATGACATAGATCACAAGTCCACTTCAGGGTACACTCTTAGTTTGGGGTCAGGCCCTATTTGTTGATCAAGTAAGAAGAAATCAGCCATTCCTTTATCTTCCACAAAGGCCAAGTACAGAGTAGTCAATTGTGTCATTCAGGAACTTTCGCTTCAACACTTCCTTATCGAGCTTGGTATCCAGTTTCATGGTCTGACTGCCATATGGTGTGACAATCAGAGTACACTGAGATTTTTTAGAGATATAGTACAATGAAAATGAACCAAACACATTGAGGTCCACATGCATTTCATCAGAGATCTAGTACATGTCAGGATCATTGATATGTAGTTATGTCCTTCCTCTGAACATATTGTCGACATATTCAACAAGGCCTTCATTGGGATAAAGTTTTAGACTTTGTGGGATTGTCTTGGATTGAATAATACATTTTCCTAGCAACTTCCTTTTCTTCTTTTGATGCATTGTCTTTTGAGGGGG
>CBVK0100224345.1:0-17390 GCA_900067695.1 Picea abies | reverse complement strand
CCCCCCCCCTTTCCCCCCACAAATTACAATGCATAAAAAAAATGAGAAGGAACAAAATGCAGTTGCTAAGCAACCCTATCCTTCACTCCAAGAAGACCTCGCAACTGTGCAAGTTTGTGTTCGTTGAAGATTTTGTTGAAGATATAAATGTTTGCACTGATATGATGAAGTAGATGCACCATTGAGATGTCCACACATATCCACTTTCTCTTCTTTTAATGAAGAAGATCCAAATAAAGTTTGGATGAAATTTTGAAAACCGTGTGACTGTTTCTAGAAAAAATCTGAAATTTTGTTGATTTTAAAATAATCATAACTTTACTTCCCGAACTCCGTTTCGGACGATTGCTTTTTTGAAATTGGATATTTTTCCGAGAGGAATTAAAATATACAATTTGTTTCTGCAAATATTTCTCAAAAAAAATCAAAATTGAATCTGATGTGTGCGGCCCCCTTTTTGTCTCTCGAGATGCATGCATGGCACATGCATGTTTCTCCTAAGATGCATGCATGGTGCATGCAACAATTTATGCATGTGACTCTTGAGATGCATGCATGATATCTTCTGTATGAAATTCAGAAAACAAATCTAAAATGGAGTAGACATCATCTGTAATTAATATAACAAGAATTTGTGCAGATGCTTGTGTAGAAGACTCTTCAAAATAAAAGACTTGATGTTCTAATGGTTTTTCTTATGGATCTATCCTGTCAACCTTTTGCATGCAATATTCCTTATTTCCAAATAGAACCTCCAATCCGGTCCATAATTCATTTGGAGTTGAATATTGTGATTCATCATATACTTGATGGAAAAGTTCAGGAGAAACAAACATGCAGATACATCCTATGGCCATATATTGTCTATTGAGAAAGTCATTTTCTCATCGGCGGAATCAGGGTCTACTTCCATTGCCATAGTTATTTGGTACAAGCCTCTGCATCTAAGTTGAAGCAGAATTTTTGGCTTCCACTCCAACTAGTTATGAAGCATGATAAGTATTGTCGACGAGTAAAACATAGATTCCATCTTTCCTGCTGCTTCAATCTTCATTACCTGCAAAAAGAATCTGGTGTGCCTTTTTCCTAGCAATCTATCGGCTCTGATACCATGTAAATGTGGATGAACCTACACAGATAAGATCTATCTAGCAAGAATACATACACAGTTTGCAGAGAAATGAGAAAAGAGAGAAACAAAAGAGAAAGAATGGAAAAATTATCATTAACTGTATTCCACACTAAAAGAGTGAATAATTTACAATAGATATAGGCTACATGAGTAACTAATGCGCCATAGTAGTGATCTAGAGAGATCTAGACACTCACTGACAGAAACTTGGAGTGAACTGCCACCTAGTCCTAGTTAACTGATCCATGCAATCATCAGTTAACTGAGTCATGACTTCCACTAGTCTAATTAAGTGTAACTGAGTGTAATTGACTCTAAACTGAAGAGGAACATCCTATTTTGTATGGGAATATTCTCTAGAGAGAATATTCTCATCTAAGGAAGATTTCTCAACATCGGACAATAAAACTTAGGAAAATAATTATAGGTGAGTGTGTAATATCTCCAACATAATGCACCAAGAAGATAACCAAGAAAGAGAGAGCTCTAAGAATTGACACAAAAACTGCAAGAGGAAGATCTTCTATTAATTGTAGTCATAAATGATATCCAAAAATTCACAACAATTTGGAATGAAAGGAGAGCCTATATTTATAGAGGAGGCTTCTACATCCTTCTCATTCTTTATTAATTCTTTCTCCCTAAAATTAGCCTAGGAGAATAACAAAGAAGACTTGTCATCCACACAAAGGAGACTAAGTCAAAACATAATCAAATGATGCCACATATACATAAAACCCTCATGAAAGAAGGAGACCCCACAATAAGGGGGGTCAATTTGCTCTTCTAGCTCAACGTTCCAAGGAAAAAGTGATGTAGAGGCCTCAAAACATAGTGAAGTATACTCCCAAACAAGCAAGGTACCAACGTCTAGCTCCTCCAAGTGGAACAACCTCATGAAAAGGTGGAGAAGGACCTCAAAAGTGGACGTCCTTCTCAAAATACACTCAAGGAATGCTCAAAAGGTATCTCCAAGGTATAACCAAGCCCTCAAATCAAGAAAAGTTGCTCCACAAGGCAAGGAAGATGCCTCTCCAAATCAAATCGTCACCAAAAAAAAACCCATGGTTGTCATAAAGCCCACACGTGTGGTTCAGCCCTCAAATCATGCAAGGAACATCTCCAAAAGTGGTGAAAACGGAGGGTGCTCTGGAATCTCCAACATGGCATGTGTAGATAATGTCCATCTATGCATAAATAGCCCAAATGTGTCTTAGAGGATGTGACCAATGCCTCAAGATACATGTACTTACTCAAGAACTGTGAGACTTCCTCAAGAAACATGATATTGAGTGAGCATTTGCATAATCATCCTTGATGGTAGATGGCCAAAGTGTGATGAATACATAAAACAAGGATCCATGCTTAGGCATAAAATAAGTGTATTATACATAGGTGTGAAAACCTTTACAAAGATAAAAACTTTTATGTCATATACAAAGGGGTAAGAGAGACTAGTAGCTCCCCTAGATCATGTGTCCTAGTATATCCACCCCAATATTGTTGCATACCAACCTCGATCATAAATTACTGACATGATGAAGAGTTTCCAACATCAAGGGGCAATCGACCATAGCTATAAAAGCAAGGCCTATCTTGAAATGGGGACTAAAAAGATGGGCCATGATCAACCACATGGGGTGTGGAGATACTACATAGGCCCCCTACCAATACATATACCATTTAAGCATGGCCCAACACAATACATGAGTGCAAATACAACCACATTTTTGTCTCATCATGATACAATAAGGCACATAATCGGCCCATATGATGGTCCACATCTGGGGGAAAATATAGGGCACATTGAGGTGAATATGAGGTGTAACAACTCTCATGGATGCTTGCATAATAGGTATGATGTTGATGTCATGATGGAGGAGTATTCTTCTAGCTTTGTGGAAGTACTAGATTTCCAGGTTGCAAATTCGAAGGGAGTTGTTTGGCGTTACGGAAAATAATTTTCTCATAAAGAGGGGGTGTTATCTTTTAGGATTATTTGAAAGTGTTTTCACCTAACTAGGAGAGCACTATGTTTCCTAGTCCCTTGGTGATGCTTGATGGACATGTGGATGGCTCAATTTGAGTGGATGTTTAACTTTAGACAAAGTGCTAGCATAGCACACTTACTTAGGAGGTTGTTATCCTGATTGGAATAATGACTAACCCACTAAGTGCACACAATGGGGGAGTCGGTTACTTAATTAGAAGAGGTACCAACCTAGGAGGATGAGTGTTAGGAAATTGGACAAGGGTACTTATCCATAAGAGCATGAGACCTTGTGACATACACCTTGGAGGCTAGATACTTGACTTAAGGATTATTGGGTTGAGGAGTATACTTCCTGGAGGTTGGTTGTGAACCCAAACACATATATTAAGAAGAAGAATTAGAGCAAGTAACCACCTTGACACACATGTTAGGGAGAATTGGGAACAAGTGAACATGTAGCATACAACTAGAGGAGAAGTGCCTTGCGTGAGGATATTTAGATATAAAACCACCATAGAAGAGGGAGCATTGAGATAATTGCTCATTGGTTAGTGCACTATATTGGAGGAAGGGAATTGAGCCCAAGGAGGATCATGCTTGGATGGTGCACCACCTTGGGGTTTGATAAAACCATAGTGTGACACTTGGCATCCTCGTATTGTAGAGCGTTCCATGTGGAGTTGCCTTGTTGGCTTAGGTTTAAGGTTACTTGTGTGGACCTAGTCCATTTTTTATGTTGGCCTCCCTCACCTATTCTATATAAAGGAAGGAGAAAACCTTTGTTATTGCTCCTTGATATACTCATTATTATAACTTTGTAATTGTCTTGGACAAGTCTTGTAGGGAGAAATACATAGGGTTTGTGATGTACACCTTAAGGAGACATAGAGATGGATGATATCACTTGGGTGTTCTTGGAGAGTTTTCTCTTGTAAGATGCAAGAGAATGCTAGGATTTGTGCCATGAAATAAAACCCTAGAGGTGAACATAGCACTAGAGGATTTGATAACATGAATACAAGACTTACTTGTTGGCATGAATTACTCATAGTTTACATTGTCTTGTAGAGGTCATGGCTCTTGTTGTGAAGCGAGAGAAGGTAGCTAGGGTTCCAACCCTAGGAAGACATGAAGAAGAGAGCTAGAACTTTGGGTGATATTGCAACCTTGATCTTGTGAGATGCATGGATGTTAGGGATAGATAATGGAGTGCTAGATGAGTAGTCTTGCTTGATGAGTAGACGAGTCACAAGAGAGTTTGCTTGGAAGAATACTTGTGTATTATACTCTTAATGTTCCATGGAGGTATTGGTGCTTGTGTTGATACAAGAGTTAAAGACCTAGGGTTTGAGGACTCAAACCCTAGTATGGACATGTAGACTTGGAGGCTAGCACTAGAGTTGTCATGTAAGCCTTGAATTTGTGTGATACAAATTGAATAGTGTGTAAACCCCAAGGAATACAAGAGCCATGGTGTGGAGACCTTGAGTATGGTGAATTTTTTTACTTGGAGAGCTCGTGTAAGCCAATCTTGGTGAAAGACCCAGGGTGGAATTGTTGGTGTTGATGTTAACTTGTTGTGGAGCCTTTGATGTGGCTAGATGACTTGGTGGGATGTCTTGCAAAGCTTATGTATCACTAATTAGGGTTTTATACTAATGGTGGATGCCCTAGCTAAGGTTTGGAGGCATTGGACAATCCTAGTTTGTGATAAGCTTGAAGGACTATCTTGTACCAACTTGTAATACATTATTGGTTGTACTTGTAACTTTATTCTGATGTATATATGAAGTGTACTATGTTGTCCAAATTCTGTGCACTTGCAGATCTGATTTTTAGCTTCTAATCTCATGGTGAATGAGTAGTTTATAATGTTGTTTAGTATGTTGATTTATAATAAACAACTAATTATTTTTGTTGAGTGATTTGAAAATCATATAGAAGATAAATGGGAAAATTTATGGTTGTAATAAATATGTTGTGAAGTAATTTTTGGATCTGTTATATGTTGGGATTTATGCCCTAAGTAGGCTGGAAACGTATTTTCCTTGGAGCACAATTGTTTGATGTTTATTTTCTTAGCTTGCCTTATGTATCTGGTTGGACATAAGAGAAATATATATTGTTGTAATTTATATTTTAGATTTAACCCAAAGTTTGAAAGTTAAAAAGAAATAGATCTGAGGGACCTCAATTTTGAGGTGAAATTTCTGAATTTGCATTAAGCAATGTTTTTCAAAATTTCCACAAGGAAAATACTTGTGCAATTAATTTACGTTCCCCCAAGTTCTTTGGATTTTCAATATAATATTCTCAAATTTGTTGAAATAAAGAATAAACTCTTTCAAAGACCAACTCTTTCTTGTGGATGAATTTAACCGTTTGATGTGGAATTGTTTGAATTGATGAGATTTAAGTAACACTTACCTCATCGATCTTCTTCTCTTCTAACCCCATGCCTGTTACCTTGTCTCACCTAGGGGAAATTAGAGGAGATCATTCTTCATGATCTGCATTTGCATACAATAATCCCAAAGATGGTGACCAACATTATCCATAGACAACAACCCCTTAGATGCCTCTTCCTCATCATTGATCAGCTCATTCACTTGATCAGCAAGCTCATTCAATGATGGTGGTCCAACACACATCAAGTACGTTAGCCATTGTTTCATACAAAGTGTTACATTTAATGTAATGGGAATTTAGGTAAGAATCATGGGTTGAATCCATATAATGAATCATGATGCTTGGAAGTTATATTTTTTGCCTTGTTTCACCTTGGTGGCCATCATATGTGTCATAGTCAAGTGTTGTCACTCTTGGGGAAAGGGGTACTATTGGGAGGCCTTGATAGGGGTAACATACCCATACCTTTTCATACTTAACACTTTTCATCTATATTCCTCCCATTGTCCTATCTTTTGGGAATGGTTGTTACATGTATCTCAAAAATATTTGTACTTCATTCTCCTATGAGAAGAAGGGGCTTGAATGCCCAAGGTTGATATAGTTGGTAAAAAATAATGGAAAGAGCATGTTATAAATTCAAAATGCAAAAGAATAATGATGGGAAGTAAATGATAAATCAAAATCCAAGTTAGCTTGAGCTCTACCCCCTCGCTATGAGGCCATTACCCTAAGTTATAATATATTGAATGCATACCTAAAGAAAATGACTTAATTGAATCGAGATGTAATAAATGCATAAACCTGGAAAGGGGCTTGCAAAGCAATCAATGCATATCAAAAGGAAAGATAGGGGTGAAAAGAAACAGTTCCAAGGAAAGGGTAACTCAATGCACCAAGCACTCCCTCTATAAAGGAGCTCATAGAAATGAACATCGCACGTGGCCTTGCATGTCAATGACACCATGACCATGAAGTAAACCCCATGTCATACCATTCACTCATACTTACACTTTGATGGGTTTCTCGGGAAATACTCCTCTACATGGGTACTAGCACACCTAATAGGGTTCTATGATGGTCCTCCCATACTTAAACTTGACAAATTGCATAAAGTCATAAGCTAATGTGAAGTTTGAAGAAGATACCTAATGTGAATTACTTACCTGGATTTTGCATTAACTTGTGACTTACTTTTTATGATTCTAATTACTCTTGTATCCATGATGCTTGGTCTCATTTGAATCTTTGATCCCTTGCTTGATGATGATGCACCATTTGACTTGGTCCTTTGAAGGAAATTGGTGATGCCTCCCCTCAACTCCATTGAGTTCATTGCAGCTTGGTTATGAGCATTGGGCATTGTGATGACTTGGCATGCCTCTTGGCATCCCTCGCCACCTCCTGGACCTGGGACATTGCATATGGAGCTTGGCATGTCGCCTTGCGCCCTTGATGACATCATACACTCCTTGAGGATGTTGGGGCTTGGATCGATGATGTGGCCTTGATTATGATGGTACACCTCTTTGGAGAGGTGATGGAGCCCTTCTCCTTGATGACATCATGATTTTGACCTTGAACACTACACATGTGATGAGACGTCATACTTGAGGGTGATGTGACACTTGCTTGAGCCAACCTAGTACTTGGATGATGAGTTGGCACTATGTTGATGAGGAGATGTGACCTTCTTGATGAGAAGGCGTGATTTTTGACGATACTTTGCACCTTTTTGGGAGAGACATGACCTTTTGAGCATTTGTACCCCATTTGGAGATGAAGTCACCCTTCTTGGGCCACACTCACACATGTGGGGTTTTTAAAGGATGTTTTCATGTTTTAGCATTGTATCTTTATCTTAGAGGCATTTTTGGGGGTCGACCTCGAACTATCCACCTTGTATCATTGATTTTTATGTCTTAGGGGCTTCTTAGAGAGGTGAAGTGTTTGGTTTCCTCATATAAGTAGAGGAAGTACTCCCTCATTTGTAAATCATAGCATTGTGGAGGATTACTACTACTCTTCTCTTTACTTCTCTTTGTCTATGGATGACTTATGCACCTTCTTTGGGAGATGATCTTTGGAAGCTTTTCAAGTTTTGATGGATGATTTTCACGGTTAGGGTTTCATGGATGATCATTGATTTACCTAGTAAGTGCTCTTTCTAAATCTTTGTTGGTTTATTTCTTGAATGTATTAAGTGCAAATGTGTTTATCAAAGTGGTGATAGTGCATGTTGCCTTGTATTTCTGTTGAATAAATCTTATCTTGAAACCCTAGGAAGGTTTGTAGTGGACTACCTTTCTTTGATTTCATTTTTTTAAAGCTTGTTAAAGGGCATAGAGAAAACTTCCAGGGTTTGCAGTGGACTACCCTAGGTATTTTCCTATAGGATAGTTTTCTAGGGTTTGTAGTGGACTACCCTAGGGTTTTATACAAGCCAATCTTTAAGTTTATCAAAAGGCATAAAACAATTTCTAGGGTTTGTAGTGGACTACCCTAGTTGTCATTTTATTGGTTGAATCCCTAAGGTTTGTAGTGGACTACTTTAGAGTTTACCCAAAGATTTACCTTTGTCTCCCAAGAAAGTTCATAATTTGACCCCATATGCCCAAGAGGAATAAATGACACTAGTCTTTCTCCCTTGTAGTAGGTTTCAAACCCTAAAATTCACCTTTTTCTTGTTGCTCTAGGGTTAGATTAGGATTTGTAGCAATCTATCTTAATTTTCAACCATCCTTGAGCTTGACATCTAGGGTCTGATTGGTATCTTTCACCTTAAAGTGCATATTATCATCATTTATTGCATTGTTGATTTACTTTTCAGCCCTCTAGGGCTTGACCTCTTGCATTCTTAGAGCTATTATATGCCATTTACATTTCAGCAAGTGATTGCTAATTAAACCCTAGTTTAACGGTGTACTTTCAGCCCTAGTTTATTGCATGCTCAACTTGTTTCAAGGGCTATTTTATTTGCGCTGTTATAACTTGACATGTTGCTGAAGTGTTCATATTTAATACAAGTTTTATAACAGCCATAGTTTTTCTTTTGATTTGTTGTATTTGGGGTATCTCTTTGACTTATTTTGACTTACTAAACATTATTAATTGTCTTGCATACTTCATATATACAAATCTGGAAATTGTTTCCTTAAATCACCTTGTACTTAACTTGAATACCTTGATCTAGTGGTGGTGGGGTTGAGTAACCAATATAGGAGGCTGTACACTTGATCACATCTTGCTATAGGATTCCTTGAGGTTGCTAGGGAAACCTCTCTTGTGTTGGATCCATCCTTCACTAAAACAATGGAAGTGATTTGCTAAGGTGACAGTGACAACACTTACATGTTACATTTGTCTTAGCCCTTGTGAAAGGCTTTGCACAAAGGTGCTAGATTTTGTGATAACAATGCCCATTGGATAGAAAGCACTAGTCTAAAATACACATAAAAAGAATAATTTACTTATCTGATTTTTTAGTATTCTACTCGCAAATCTACTACTTTTTGTTGCAGAGTGTTTACAAGGGGCAAAGGCTGATTGGAAATTATTGAAAGTAAACCTGAACTTTACTTACTATTCTCGAGTGCTTAGGCACAGAAATCTACATAATTTCAGAGATTTCAACACATATTTTACAGATTTGAAGTTTTTTGCAGAGCATACTTGAAGATCTTAGATTTCAAATCACTAAGGATTCCTCCCTCAGACTAACAATCACTAGCCCAAAGCGAGAGGCACTATTCAAAGTGACATTGGCACTTTCCACGAGTGTACGTTTGATTCCCTCAAAACTAAATTCCCAAGGGAAATTTTGAGTTATAACAAGTGGAAGAGATTATATTCTCTTTTTGCAATCTCTTTCAAAATGCCATAATTTAACACAATATGAAATATCTATCAAACTTTGAATTGCATCTTCTTGCATCTTCACTCCTAAAAATTTGTGATTCTTTTCTCAATTTCCCTTCTCTTGATCAATTGTTGGCCAGAGCTCTCTTTGTTGGTTTTCAATTGATTGACCTTGTCTTCGCTGAATACTAGTAATCCTTCCCTAAATTTTGTTTTTGTTGCAAACACATGTTTGATGCTTTCATCACCATGGATTGTAAATATTTGTTCTTTTGGTAACAAGACACCATACAACTCATGAAATCTTTAAGACAATTATTACTTATGACAAGCTAAGGTTGGTGACAAAAACTCACTATATTCTTGATAACATTCAAGGTGATTACAACCACATCCTTATTTTTCACCTTGTCTTCGATGGCTATTGACTTTTAATTTATTTTAACAGAGTTGAATGATCTTTGGTTAAGTCTCTTTGTCATTTTCAAACTATACGATTGATTTCTTCAGTAAAGCACTCTTACTTCATTTGCCATTTCATGTAAACTTCTTAGTATATCCCATGCGTCCGTGGAAGAATCCACATCATGAATTTGGGGAATGATTTCATCTGCTACATCCACACAATAATTTCTAATGCTTCTATATCCCTATTATCAAACTTCCCTCATTCATTTGCATTACTTAGTCCTCTTTTCATCACCTTATACTATGCTCCACAATTTCTTTACAGCTGATATATTCTTTATTTATAACTTTCAAACAACATAATTTTTGTCATCTATTTTATATAAGTACCCCTGATATAACTCCATCCATCTTCTATAAAGATTTTCAAATTTCCCTTGAATTAATTTGCCTATCCCCTGTTTCGTTTCAAACAGATTCCAGAATTGATTTCTCTGGAAAATTTTCGTGAACATTTTTAGGCCCCTTGACTAATTTAAAGTGAGCGGACACAACTAATTTTCTTAGCCGCTTCTCAATCACGTGACCATCAAGTGTTAAATAAGCACCTTTGAAATATCTAAACATGACTTTAGAAAGTAGACATCTTTTTCAGAAAATACTTGATGGTGACTTCCCAACCCTCAATGACAGCTGTTTTTGTTGTAGTGTTCTACCTTCAATGGCAGCAGCATTCTCATAAAGGCAATCTCCTTTCTGGAAGTGACTTTCTTGGCAATGTTTTTTCTTTTCTGGCATTGGTTTTTTTGGTAGCACTCTCATCTCCTTTGCAACATTCTCACAATCCTCTATAGATTAGGGTTTGCTTTCTGCATTTTATGGTCTCTCCAACATTGCCTTCAACAATAATTTTCTCCAGCTTGACTCTTACAATGTAGTTGTCCTATCAAACTTCTACTCCGGTACCAATTTTTAAAATTTAAGATAAACACACAAGGGCAGAAAATAATGTTTCCACCAAACTCTCGTGAGTACAACAAAAAACTACAAACTCTCACACACTTCACTCTTAATATTTGCACTATTTGTTAGACAACCTGACTTTTTTCCATACGTGTGCATCTTAATTTCAGTCACTAAATTAGATTTACAAATCCATACTCAATTTTAGTTACAATGTCATTTAATCTTCCAAAGTTTCTCTTCACTTATTTTTGTCTTTACTTGATTTTGTCTTGACATGAAAGATGCCTTCGCTTATGAACAAAATCAGCATCAATTTTAACAAATATAGCCGGACATGCAACCTCTTTCATTGGTGGGTGACCATAATTTCAGATACAAATCGATACTAAATTCCAGTTACAGTATGCCTTTTAATATTCCAAAGTTTGTCTTCAGTTATTTTTGTCCTTACTTGAGTTTGTCTTGACATGACTTTGTCTTCTCTTGGTTTATGAACAAAATGAGCATTAATTCTAACAAAAATGGCCAGATATGCAATCCCTTTCATTGGTGATGATGGTGTCCTTTAGCAACAAGTCTTTTCTTTAAGAGAAGAGAAAGAGGTGCACACATTAGTCAGTGGTCTTTATTTATAGGTTGAATAGAAAGAGACTGCATTGAATATGAATTATCAATTTGCTGCAAGACAAACCTTTGAGAGCAGGAGAAGACCTACTTATATATACTATAGAGTTCTCCAGACTAGGCCATCTGCCTGTGTTCACTTGCACAATGGAGTTAATTTGGATTAGCTTCACTAGTGAACCAGCCAAGAACGAAAAACAAGATGATACTGCTGCAAAACTTGCATACAGTCTGAGAAAACGTATATACTCCAATATATAAACTTTAAAGCCTTGGTCTCTTTACTAAATGCAGGAAATAAAAAACTATTTTCTTTCATTGTTTTCAGAGCATGAAAGCCGAGGTACATACTTTCAAAAGGGAACCTTCTCACTTCTATTTCCTACAATCTGCTAAAGGTATGGTAGAATAGCAAAGAAAGGTGCCACATTAGTCCACCTTGCACCAAGGCTAATCACACATATTGATGCCTCCAGATCAGTGTCATGTACCCAAATCCTACTACTTTGAGGATCAGGGCATTAACATAAGCATAACAATAATCCCTAAAAATATTCACAGAAAGAACAGTTGGAAATCAATATTTACAGTGGGAAACCGTCATGGGGAAGAACACCCACTACAATCAGGTCTCATGTATTCATTGGAGCCACAGTACATACTCTTTGTTGCTAAACAACAAGCAGCTAATCATCCCAATTGTCATTCCCCAGCTAGTTGATAGCCTTGTTTCAAATTTCACCAATTCTCTTCCCAGAGCCACATTTTTGTGAGAACAATAGTAATGATCCCCTTTCCTTTCCTTTCCCCCTTTTTAAGAGGCAGACTTCGTTTCTTTTTTATTATTAAGAATCACATGAATCATTGGAATAATGGGTCATTTGCACATGGGGATCAAAAATATTCGATTACATAATACATCACTTTTCTATATAACTGTAAGCCATTGGAGCCTTAACTAATGACCTCCATTGTTCCGAAGACATTAAGCACAAATACATATTTGTTCTATTTACGAATACATCATTTAGTTGGGGGTCACAGTTGGGATATTACATTCCCCAGCCCATTAGATTAGCACCAGCCTTGGTGTTGTCTTCCTCCTTTCTTGTTGCAGAAGGTTGGAACATTGTATCAGCTCTTGATCTCTTCACATTTGGATCTTAGGCAACAATGCAGTTGCTCCTGGCAGCTTCTGATTCCAAAGACTCAACATGCACCTATTCCAAACATCCAGAAGAATGTAGATTAACACACACATAAATTGCAATTTATTACTATGTTGAATCTCTACAAAAGGAAACTAATGCATAAAGATCCAGAATAAGAAATTAACATAGAACATCAACGTAATGCTTATTTGAATAAGCATACGGTTACGCTGATTGTCTGCCACAGGCTTTGTACACTAGTTTATCCTCTCTGAACACCCTCAAGACATAGTGCCTCATGATCTGAGCCAGCATCTACATGAATCTCAATGGCATAGATTCATCCAAGTTACCTCTTCTTTAACAACCACTACCTGCCTCAGGGTCAGGCATTACCTTTTTGCACACACACTCCCTTGAGTAATCCGTCATTTGCCAAGCTAATATTCTAGCAAAAAAAAAATTCGCATGGCCTTCAGAGTCCCTCTGTCAGGGCGTCCCACTGATGAACTCTCTTTTGCTCAAAACGATCAAGACCCAGCATGGGGTTTCAGCCTCAGCACAGTAATAGTAAATACCGTTCCCATGCTCTCAAGCTCACAGGCAACCAACATGTCTCTCCTGACAGACTAACATCTCACTTGTACACCAATCAAACAACAACGAGATATTATCCAAACAGTCTCCATCACAAATAGAATCTATCAAACACAAAATCAGATTGAACAAGGATAAGAATCTTCATGTGGAATGACATGCATCCACTTGCTAATGATGTATCTGATTCAGCCTTGATATCTTCATCAACATCTTATATGAGTCACTGATACTAATAAAGAATTCCATAATATGGATCTGACATGGATATATATATATAAAAGACTCCAAATGCAATGGTCCATACACAAGGGTGATCATCAATCCAACTGAGTTTTGGCCATAAAAGCTACATATAGATACCAACAGCCAAGTAATGCATATTATAACAATAGCTAAATTATAGCTGATATATCTAGCTACATAGGAAGGCCAAGAAAATCCATACTATATAAGAATGTCATCGATTGCATTGCGATGATATCACAGTTGCCAAATTGAGGCCTTATTGATTGTTGCTTGTAACCAGCAATAAGCTTTCATATGAGAACTGATATAGGATATCGTCAGCAACAATATAATATGAATACTCAATTGTCAACATATAAAGCCATCATGATGTATCATATATGTAGATGCTCACTGCATACATGGTTGTCATATATATAAGAATGCCCATGGTTGGTAGATATAGGAGAATGCCACCGATTGCATATACAGCAGTCTCCATTTTGCCATACATATGGAATATCTGCAATAACTTATATTAAGGACGATAATTCTTATCACATAAGAATATAAGAGGGTCAACATATATGGATAGAGTCAATAAGAGTATATTGTTGACCACATTTGTTGGTAAGGATGTCTAGAGCCACCACCACTCATAAGAATGCCACATGTATACTCCTTATCAACACATATGAACACTGGAATGCCCATGAGTGCATATGCACATACATGTATATAAGTCTCACTGTGTACCATATGCATATAGGATTGCCAATTGCATCTCCAACCATATGTATATTCACATGTCTGCAGACTTCTTCCCTTACCCAATGGAATCATCAACATACCTTCGGGACATACACATGAATAAAAGGCATTAATAGTTGTATTCATCATATTTCAAGTAACCATCTTACTAATAAAGATTCAAAACATGTAAGAGCATAAGATTCTATTCGAACTAGTTGTATTGACATGGCCATTTGAATCTCTCTTTGGTGATCTCCAAAGGTCATGAGGTTGTCTAGTAGATCACTGTGAACTAGAGGCACACAGAGTCTCTGCAACAAATAATCAATATGTCACTGCCATTGCATCTTCTCCGGCATAGCTACTTCGACTTTTTAGCAAGCCTCTTACATTGTATCTCTAGGCTCATCATCCAAAGCCAATGTTTTATTTTCTAGCTTCACCAATAACACCTTTAATCAACTTTGGCCGAGTTTGTTGATTTCATGCTTGTAGATGCAATTCAATCCCCTGATTGAATGTTTTGGAAACTTTCTAAAATCATCTCAGCTTTGAGAAGCAAAGGATTAAACTTGTTGTAATGGTGCCCAGTTAGCTCATCCCTAGCAACAGCACAAGCTTCACTTTGTTTACCAAATGTCTACAGCAGAGACCTTGTTGACAAGCTTGTTAACTTCGAATTATATCAAGATATTCAGATTTTTTCAGAATCTGTTATTTCCAGCAACCTGCAAGTATCCAAATGCCACTCTACCATAGCTTTGCAAGATATGTGTGATTAGAACATGGGTGACATCTTACATTCCCTGTTTGCAGTCAATCAAGTAGAGAGCTCTTGTTTTCAATCTTCTTCCTGTTATTTGATATAATTTGGTTTCATTAAAGCTTGCATCCACCTCTTAGCAAACAAGAAATGTGTATCCATTTGTCTCGTGTTCAAGAACTACAACCAACCATCAAATATCATCAACACAGGGCCAATGGTCATAAATTCACATCCAACAATCTGCCTTAGTCCATTGCTCCACATGCTAACACAACAAATAAAGCAATTGGTCTGCTGGCCCATCATCTACAGCATCAATAGAGGAGCTGAACACCACATGGGTGTTTTTCACCCCATGTACTCAACTCTATTCAATGCAAAAAAAAGAGGATTCAACAATCTAGCATCAGCTACACCTTTTGCAACGTTGCTTGCATTTGTCAATTTTCTCATCACAAACAGAACTCCAAAACTCAAAAGCTTGAAGAGTAATAGTCTATGCCTCAATGCATTTCTTTGGCTCTTGGTCAACTCTCTACAACTCTAAATCTCAATCTCTCAAGATCGGCTATGGATTCACCAACCTGACTCAAATGACATCAACCCTATTCTTTCCTTCACTAGCTAATTGTCTAGCTTCTCTTGACTCTTCATCTTCCTCCTCGAACACATCAACCCTCTTCATTTGCTTTTCTTTTTTCTTTTTTTATTCTCCGTTTACTTCTTCTATGTTCCATGTTCCCTTGCTAATCCCCGCATGCCTTGTCAATGCTACATTGTAGCCCTAGGCACCTTGCCTTCCTCCACTAGATCCCTCAACCTCCATTCCTTCCTCTCCCCAATTGCTTTTCTCCCCGACGACCCCCATGAATCCCTCCTCTCCTTAGATCATGGCCCCATTATCCCCCCTCTCTTTGACTCCCCTCCTCTATGTTTTGTCTCTCCCCTCCCTACCAATGAGTCTACTCACAATCCCAACCCTCCTCTGGTTAGAATGTGCTCATTTTACCATAGACAATATCACTATTGTCACCCAACCATAGGCCGAAGCCACCCTCCGAGCACCTTGACCTTGACAAAGAGAAGAATCCTGGTAGCAATCCAATAGCCAAGCAAGGCTAATGCACCAAGAAAGAAGTAACCAAAGCTGATTAGAGAGTCCAACCCAAAAGATAGAAGCAATAGGCTTCAGAACTGGCGGCAACACCTTCTCCAGAACTTGCGCACAAGAGTGCCATACTGCAGTGCACATAAGTGTCTCTCTATAATTCTGAGAGTTGTGTGTAAAATGAGAACTGGCGCCCTGTATTTATACTGGCTCTGGCAGGTTACTTGGGCCGACTTCTCATTCTGGGTACTAATTAATTCATATTAATTATCTCTCTCAGCCGACATCTCTTCTAGGGTTACATTTACTTCTTTTCTTGCTTCCAGAATAATTTAATCTCGTCAAAGGGTCACAATGGAGGTTGATACCTCCCGAAGCTACCATAATATCAACACTCCCTCCTAGCTAGGGAGGTATAACTGATAATGGTATTGAGCACAAATAGACCATTCCACTGGTAGCATCACGAGCGTCGTCATTATTATCCAACTGGATAATCTCCATGACAACTGGCACAATGTCAATTGACAGAACACAACTGTGTTTATCCATAGTAGTACACAACTACTCAAATCTGTGACACACAGTCACAAATAGTGGGACATATCCACCACAGTAGCATATCTCTATTGTCTGGAGACATGCAGTCTCCAACATATCAACTGATATCATCCTGCACAGAAACAATGTTATGATATAAACTGAGTCATCTGGGCCATTCTTCCACTCACATCTATGAGATCTGGAAGAGCATCTGCCCTCGGAGTAAAACATCAATGATGGGCTATCTGGACTATTCTTCTCAAGCAAGGAAGAATAACTGTCCTGATTTCTGAGCCTAGACCATTCCCTATCCTGGGCCATTCCTCCGCCACTAAACAAAGTGCAACCTGGAGAGAATGAGTTTTCCCTAGGGAAAGCCTGTCCTTGATTGTTGAACCTGGACCATTCACCTATCTGGGCCATTCCTCCGGCACTAAACAAAGTGCAACCTGGAGAGAATGAATCTGCCCTAGGGAATGACTGTCCGGACCATTTCCTAAGGAAATGACTGTCCTGCACTGTAATGTCCCTTTCCAAATAGGAGCTCCAAAAGAGGAGGCTTAATGGTCTAAACCACCCCGTTAGACTATAGCCAGGGCCAAAGAGGGGTAAACAGGGTTACTAGAGGTCACTCCAGTCACAGGTGTTATATTCAGAAAGTGACATTGAGCTAACAAGAGTTAACATCGCTTTACTAGAGGTCACCCCAGTGACAGGTGTTATATTCGAAAAGTGACATTGAGCTAACAAGAGTTAACAGCGCTTTACTAGAGGTCACCCCAGTCATAGGTGTTATATTCGGAAAGTGACATTGAGCTAACAAGAGTTAACAATGCTTTTAAGTCATTATGAGC
>CBVK0100224247.1:0-17197 GCA_900067695.1 Picea abies | reverse complement strand
ACAAAGGCACTGGGGTGTAGCTACAGTTTTTAATTCAATAATATGCATGGCTGAGGGACAATAGTAGATGCACATGGATGGCATCCAGAAAGATGTAAGTGATGGAAGGTAAGAGAAGTTATTTAATCCCAATGCACTAATATACAGTTTTTATCACCTCACAGGGATGAGCTATCCCCATTTGGTGCCAATTTTATAACCTAGGTCTATACCCTTTCCCTTTTCCCTCCTTTACCCTATCCACCCATCAATTCTGAGTTTTTTGGTTTCTTTCTTAGCTCATTCTTCATTGTTTTATCATTCAGCTTCATGGCTCCTTCTTGTATTTGATTATTTTGCACCATCTATTTTCTTTCTTGAAGAGGGTCACATGTCTTGGTTTGAGTTTCAAATACATGTCATCATAGTTGCCACTAATGGAGATATATAGGTCCACTGAGTTTGTGTGTGCATAGGAGACATCCAGGTTTGAAAAATCCATTGTAAGCTCAGTAAGCCTTCGCAAAGAAAGGCAGTGAATCAGAGCAGTCCTTGCCAGACTGGAAATGCAAGAAAATGATATGTTGACTTGATCGAGGGTGAAGATCCCACAGTTAGATTAGATCAATGGTTCCCATGCATTCGGGATTACAAAGAATTGAAAGACATGATTTTTGTCGTGAGGGTCCTAAGTCCCATGCTGGTCGCCATAGTCAGCAACCCATCTTCTCCAGATCAATGGTCCTTATCCCATTTCAGACCCCCCAACCTTTCTACATTTAATGATGGGGGGGGGGGTGGGGTTGAAAATTTTCAGTTGAAAGCCAAGTTCAAAAAAAAAGAAAATGAACTAGTTTTTTGTACGAACTCAACTGTACAAATTTTGTAAATTTGCCAAAAATAAATCAGGGTCATACAATAGCCTTATAGCCACCAAACTCAATTGCAGGTGGGTTGTACAACTTCCAATAAGACAAATTTAATCACACAAAAACTAATTCAAGTTGCCATTTAACCGTATGAAAAGAAATTCAACCATACAACAACCATATGACTAATGGTGCAAAAATTGCAACCACCATAAATGTACGGATGCCCCTAGGGAGTTCTAAACAAAAATTTGGACCTGTACGGCTAGATTTCATTGTTTTTCAGTAAAAATTTTGAGATTTTTTTACAATTCAAAGAATTTTTGGAGAAGATTGACTATGTTCTTACTTGTCTTGCTACCCAAATTTTCATATTTGGAAGAAGTGATTGTTCGTTTATTGTTTTTTAAGCAAATCCAAGGAGAAATTGACCATTTTGGTGTTGGTTATTAGAAAATCTTATTGTTTTGAATTTGTTTGAGAGAAATTATGTCAAGATCTATGTGTTTTTCAACTTTTTGAAAGCATATTTGTGCTTTATTAGGCTACTCTTGAATAGATTTGGAAAAATATGTGCATTTTTTGCATTGTTTGGGCATATTTATCTAAAATCTGCATGGTTTTACTTATATACATGGGCCTTTTAATCAACAACATGTTGGAAGGAAGCCAGAGGTATCTAGAAAGAGCTACAATACATGGACGTAATGTCTGTTGGCCATATTTTGAATACAAATGTTTGGCAGCTATCATCCTAGGTAATGATCCTTCACCACAAATTACAAGTAGAGACCAAAACAAGTTTGATGAGTGCAACAGAGAATAAATAATGTTTCTTAAGTTGTCTATGATAGATAAGATGCTTCATGAGATATAGAAAGAAGACTTCCACAAGGATTTGGAAGCATTTGAAAGTCACTAGAAAAATATTGAGGCTTAAAATTGGTCTCCTAAAGAAAATAATAAAATAAGAGTCACAAATAATAAAATAAGAGATACAAATTTTCTAAAAAGAAAGAAAACTAATTTTAATCTTATTTTCAACTTATCTCCTTATAGGTTTACTCATATTTCAAGTTTAGGCACCCGTTCGATGAAGAATTCAATTTTTCATCCGAAGAGTACCCATTGCATACTTTGGATAGACCCGCAATGAGATCAACTAAAAATACACAGGAAAATCGTGGTTCTAAAAAAGAAACATGTTTTCCATGCATTTTCAGTGTATCTCAATGTGGGCCTATCAAAAGTATGAAGAGTATGTAATCATTGGATGCAGAGTTTAATTATGCATCCAATGAGTGTCTATAAGGAGATAAGGAGATAATTAAAAAATACAATAAAAATAGTTTTCTTTCCTTCCCTCCAAAACTATTGACCCTTATGGTTGACATCATCATCTTGATTCCTATTGGTTCTTTTAAAATTGAAGTTGGTAGCATAGTTTTTTCTTTCAGACCCATTTTTTACCTCAGATGTTTTCTAATGATTTGCATGAATGATGAGACTTTGGATAAAGGTAGATCCTTCTTTATGAAGGATATGTTTTTATCGATCATAATGGATAAGAGTGCATCATTACAAGAGAACTTAATCAAGATCAAACATATCAATAATAGTGAGAGACCATTAGTTAGACGATGGAAAATGAGGATATGGTGGTAATCACGCTGAAAATCTTACCATGTTCTTATGAGAACTTTATTGATATCTCGAACATCACCTTTATGAATGTTGACCTGAAGTTTAATTCATTATGCAATAATATCTTCCAACAGGAACAGTGGAAGAAACAATGTAGTAGAAGCAATGTGATAGACTATTTAGGATGAGCCTTTGCATCCAATGTCCAGGGAAAAGGAAAATGGGAAAATAAGAAAAGTCAAGGCAATAGTGAAGATGAAACCATGAGTATGAAGAACATCACATTCATTGATTTGGCAAGTTGGTTCATATGAAGAAGCAATTCATAAAAAGGTTGGTTGACTGGAAAATCAACTAGGGAGGGCCTAAACAAAAGGGTCATTTCAAAGAGCATAAAAAGGACAAGCAATAAGCCTTATAAACCTTCATGGCCATCATATCAACTCAAGTCATTTGCTTGGTACATTGATTTAGGTGCATCATGACACTTCACTAAGAAGTAGGATAGGTTCACGAAGTAGATTGTTTGTTCCTCCAAAGCTTCAATGATCTTCGGTGGTGGGGAAGAGTACACGGTAGTTGGAAAAGGGAATGTGCATATTTCATTTGGAAGGAAAATGTGTGTTTTCTTTAATGTGTACTAAGTGTCGGGCATGGAGGTTAATCTATTATCAGTTAGTCAGATTATGAGACATTTCCCTTAGCCAAATGTCAACAACCACAAATGCTACATATTTGACAAGAAAACCAAGAAGTGTCACACACCCAACCCCTAAGTACCTTTCTAAAGGATGGGGTATTAATTTTTGGTTTTCTCCTCAATCATCTCAAATCTTATTCTAGCAGTTACCATTGTCCTTTTCTCATGAATATTCTTCCAATGACTATAACCATGCTCAGAATGGATCCATGTATCGAAATTTACAATTTCCTAAATTTCTTTAGACTCTCATTGGTCCAAACCACTCACTGCCATGTGGCTTCCTATTACTTGTACCATTCGATGAAGCATTGACATGTCACATGTCCGCTAGCCCATTGGGCCCTCTGAATCAATGATTACCTCTGATAGATCCAACAATCCTCAGAGTTTAGCGATCAATGACTTTAATCACCTCTCGAAATACCTTTGTCGAAGTTCCTTCGTTTGAGGCAGTCGACCCACTCTGAAAAACTCTCTCCGACCTCACCTACTTCTAACCTACGAATCAAATGGCCCTAATTCCTTCAAAGATGCCCAATCGCATGGTGGTTAACATCCCTACTCTTTCTCCATCTATACTTAACTTATGTTTTACCTTCGAAGATCTACAGTTGAGATTGAATCTCGTTTTCCACCTTAGTCACTACTGCCACATTGCACATGTCTCTTGACGTAACATGTGGCTCAATATCCACTCGACACATGGTCCCATCATGGCTCGGCATGTCACCATAAGGTGTATAGCTCGCTTGGTGAGAGATTGGAATTTTTCCATTTCTTATAAATTGATTAGGATATTTAATTAATACTTTATTAAAATAACGTTCCTCAGTATTTATTTATTAAAACCTCATTAGGGACAATTAGTATTCACAAATTATTTACCCCTGTAAGAACATTTTTACTTAGCCTAATAATTCACTCAAGTACCATTTTTGTAATGATTATCTTATAAGCTAATTAATCATATTATAAAATAATTTATATTATGTTCTAATATAATTAATTAGACTATAATAATCCTTGATTAACGTATCCATCAAAGAACCTATCTTATGACTTCGTACCAAAATTTTACGTAATTTAATATATGTAAATATATAGGAAAAGAAAGGGAAAAAGAATATATTTAATTATTATATGTTATCTCAAGAAATTCAGACTCCCTTCATATGCACACTCTCAAGGATTTGAAGTTTGTAATCAATAATATAATACTTTAATATCTTAGTACCTTAGCTCTTGGACTCCAAATTCTCGGACTCCATTCATGTGTGCCCATTTTATTTATCCGATAGTTATACTCCGAAAAAGAAAAGTGTTTTATTATTAAAATATACATATGGCCATATAATACTAAGGCCATCGTTATCCAACTCGTTGCACTTCGATCATTCACTCCTTTTTCATAACTCCAATAGCCATGCTCCGAAGAAAAAAGAGTTTATATATAATATTATAATATTTAACATTTTAATTAAGTCTCAGGTAATTCAGACCTTCTTCACGTGCTCAGCTCTCATCTATCTAACAACCAATTACGATGAACAAAAGTTTAATATTTTGAAATGTATGTGTAAATTTATAATTCTCAAGCTAGTGTACTCTGAATCCTTCGGAGTTTAAATCATGTGTGCCCCTTTTGTTGTCCGACAACCAATTATGATAGATAATTTATTAACAGTATAATATAATTAAACCCTATAGCACATATGCCTTCACTTCGAGAGCTTCGTACTTTATTTAATCGCTCCCTTCCCTTTACTATGATGACCCAATTCTAAAAGGGTCTTAATACAAATAATTAATAGATTAATGTTTGGAACCCCATTGGCCATCACACTCCAAACATTTTTTCCTTCCTCTATACTACGAAAGAAAGGATTGTTTGATAATAATATTTATAAATATTTATATAAATATTTTCAGTTTGAGAAGGATATAGGAAGGTATATTTTCCCAAGTCTTTAATAAATAAATATTTTTATACATATTCATGTGTTGAGAAAAATAAGAGGATTTATATAACTCTAGGTATTTGAATGCTAATAAATAAAAATACCCTAATAATAACATTCCTTCAAGAGCGTTGAACTAACTGTGCAAAGTATGAATTCTATAGTTAGGAAAAAACTGAGCATAGTTAAAAATTTCGCATAGAGGGAAGAATTTCAAATTCCCATTACTCACGCACCAGGCATAAATTTTTACGTTGTAAATGTAATAATTTATAGTCTTTACAATTCAAATATCAAAGTATTTAAATGGTAACTTTGAAATTTTACAAGAGTTTACCAATCCTTTCCATTCATTCAAATTTTCCACGAAACACATAAATACTTAAATGCATATATACATATATGTCTTTGGGAAATATTTGTTTGTTTAAATTATTTTTCTACAATAATACATTTCTTGGAAGTGAATTTCTTCATGGTAAAACTGCAATTAATAATCTCCTATTTACATGCATATTTCTTCTATTTTTAAGGAATATTTACTAAGTCCATATGTTTCCCCATTGGACATTAATTCACTATGTGATTCATGGTAAGATTTGTTTCTTACCAAATCCAAATGAGATTGAATTATTCACAATGTTTTTAATTCTAAATTTCATTTTACTTCACATTAGGAAATTGGGTTTTGTATTTTCCATCTAAATTTCATTTTACTTCACATTAGGAAATTGGGTTTTGTATTTTCCATTCTTTACAACTTATACTAACTTTTAAAATACTTTACCCCTTATTAACATTTGAAATGTTTTCCTAAGGCTCAAACTTAATTTTAATATCCTTTAAATTTTCTATAATATAAGCTTTAGGAAAACTTAAAATCATAAACATTTTTATGCAAAATTCAACCTCTTTCTTTTTCAGATTTTATGTAGAGGTTCTAACTATTTAATTCTCCTCACTAGAGCAGAATATGGGTTGTAAAACTAAATCAGCATCAACATTCTCACCCAAAAATCTTCTTTTAAAACAAAGGAAGTCAAGACATGAGGATTTAAGTCAAAATAAAATTGAGCTGAAACATTCTCACAATTTCACCTAAATTTCTCATACCATTTTCAACAAAGAGCTGAATTTACATTATTCTAAAACACGTTCTATATTATTTATGAGCTTAACATTGCAGAGATTTTGCAAAGAAATAATTATCTAGAAGATGAAAAGAGTTGTAATTGTTGAAGTGTGTTCCACTTTGCACTCAGCCATAGGCACAGCTTCTCTTGGTGTATTTCACAACTGACCACCCCCTAGCTAGAGTATGAGGCCATGAAAGAGAGTTCTTCTTTTTCTTAGAAAAGAACAAGGGATGAAGGTTACTCTCCTTCTCCCACAGGAACCGAGTAGTCCAGTCTTCTATCCACTAAGTAAGCAAATCTGATGTGATTTCTCACTCAATCACTCAAATTCTATGCATCTCCATTTATCAGCCTGATTAGAAAACACTCCACAATAGTTTCCATACCCAGGAAACAAATTTCTTTACTTCTCTCTATTTTCTCATATCCATAGGAGTGTCCCACACTCCTCTCTACTCAGATTTCCTTCCCATACTCAAATGTGTGTGTCCTCTCTTCTCTACTCCCGATTTTCCTATGTTCCATGTCTTGTATAGTAATATTTCGTGGGTCAAATCCCCTAATCCATGGGTTAGCCTAGAATCCTCTAGATGGGTGATTTTCTTCTCATTCTTTTGAGGAAAGGTAGTTCTAGTACAACACCCATTCTTTTTCATAAATGTGGGAAGCTGATAGTTTAACCACCAACTTCCCTTCGTTAACTGAAATTCTAGAAAAATGGGCAATCTGAGTTTTTCTTGAATATTAAATTGGTAAGGGAAACTGCATCATCATTTCCCTCTCAACAGTTGTTCAACAGTTTCCTTTTTACATTAATAGCATAAATATTTACACTACCTTATTAGAAAAGTTTCAACATTTCCTAGATCCACACACAATCTGCAAGATACCAGATATATAAAATATGCAGAACAGAAATAAAATGCTAGAAATGGCAGAATAATGGTAAAATATCCAGTATAATCTCCACAATAACACAGAAATGATATAAGAACAAAAATAGAAACAACACTTTGATTCAGAAAGCAATGTTCACAAGCCTCTTCGAGGGGGCAACCTCCAATCAAGAAACACTCTGTTACAATAATCTCCAAGCAAGATCAAGATCCATGTGCCTTTGACAGAATTGATGAAGAATGAACCTTTCAAAAAATATATCATGAAATTTCTGCAGCCAACTTCTCCTAGTGTGTCTTCTGATGTAATCAGCTTGCAGGATGAAAACCCAGTCATTACAGTGGGTCCACACATTGAGGATGGCTCTAATGCTTATCCACCATTCTATATATATTTAAATGTTCACAACAAGATCCTGCATAACTGTCTTATGGACTCAGGAGCCTCACACAATTTCATGCCCAAAGTTTTTATGGAAGAACTAGGTCTGGATATCACCAAGCCTTACCAAGAACTGTACTCCTTTGACTCTAATAAAGTAAAATGTCTAGGACTGATAAAGGATATGGTGGTTTCTTTGGAATAGTTACCAATGAAGAGTGTAGTGATGGACATTGTTGTGGCTGACATTCCCCCAAAGTTTGGTATGATATTATCCATAACTTGGGCTAAGAAGGTTGGAGGATCATTACAAATGGACCTCACTTATGCCACCATCCCTCTGTTTAGAAGAGAATATAGGAGGCTATACAAAGAGGTAAGGTTATCCTACATTGTGAGTTATCATCATAACCCAATAAATCACCTCATTTATGATGTTGAGGATGGGATTAGTTCATATGCTTTTAATTTAAATGATGATGAACCTGAAATATCAATTATCCAATGCAAAGTTCGGACACTAACAGGTCAAAAAAACAACATATGGAAAATTTATTTCGATGGCTCTTTATCTAAGGAAGGATCGGGTGCAGGTATACTCCTTATTTCCCCTTCAGAATAGGTAATCACAGACTCTTATAAGCTGGAGTTTGAAACCACTAATGATATAGCTAAATATGAAGCTCGGGTGCTGGGATTGAGGATTGCCAAAGACATGGCCATTGACTATATAGAATTTTTTGGTGATTTTGAGTTGATCATCAATCAAGTGAGGAACATCTATCAAGCTAAACAATAGAGGCTCAAGAAATATAGAAACGAGGTATGGGATTTGATGGATAATTTATTTCTAACATTTAACATTTCCTTCATTCCCAAAGAGAAGAATCAGAAGGCAGATTCTTCGGCCTTAGCTGCCAGCACGTTTAGGACTCCCATTGGCCCAAATATTAAATATCAGGTGCAGGTCAGGAATAGAACAGCCATACCAGACAACATAAGGAATCGGAAAGCCTTTAGTGATGATCTAGATCTACAGATATTTCTACACACCATTGATGAATTCTCCAATATCTCAATTGATCAAGAAAGTCAACAATGTGAAAATGAGGAATTAGAAGATCAACAAACATCTCATCTGCTGAAGACAGTAGTTGGTCATGATATTGTGGAGCTAAAAACCAATCACATTCCAAGAGGAATAGTGCCATTGGAAAGGTTGTTTGACAGTAATGATCTATACAGAGGACCTTCCATGAATAATCAAGAAGAAGAGATAGCATACTACAATATTCGGACCACTAAGAATCCCAAGATCATCAAGTTTTCCAAAGCAATAGCTACAGAACAAAAGGACATGTATGTCAATCTCATAAAAAAGTTTTTTGACATTTTTGCATTGTCCTATGAATATTTGAAGACATTTGACACTAACATCATCTAGCACAAGATGCCTCTAAAGGTTGGCTCCAAGCCATTCAGACAGAAGATTCGGCAATTTAATCCCATGTTAATGCCCATAATTGAGAAAGATATGAAAAGAATGTTGGATGCCAAGATTATTGTACCATTGAGGTACTCAAACTGGGTGGCCAAATTAGTACCTGTAAGGAAGAAAAAAGGGGAGATACGCTTGTGTGTTGATTTCAAAAATCTCAACATTTTTTCTCTAAAGGACAACTACCCCCTCCCCAAGATGGATCATATTTTAAAAAGGGTGGTAGGTGCACACAAAATTTCCTTGTTAGATGGATACTCTCGTTATAACCAGATAACAGTGTGTGAGGAAGATAAAGAAAAAATAACATTCACCACCCCATGGGTAACAGTCATGTACAACAAGATGCCTTCCAGGTTGATGAACCCATGGGCCACTTTTCAGAGGGCCATGGACATAGCTTTCATGGGGGAAAGGGACAAATTTATGGTTATATACTTGGATGACATCATAATTTTCTCCAATTCTGAAGATGAACATTTGCAACATCTGGAGCAGGTTTTCAAGAAGTGCAGGAGATATGGAAAATCTCTCAATCCTATGAAGTATCACTTTGCCATGCCAGAAGGAAAGATCATGGGCCACATCATATCAAGAGGAGGTATAAAAATTGTTCCAAAGAGGGTTTGTGCCATTCAAGATATTGAGATCCCCAAAAATAAAAACGTTGTCCAATCTTTTATTGGTAAGATAAACTTCCTCATGCTCTTTGTGCCAAATTTTGTTGAAATTTTGAAGCCTATCACTAACATGTTGAAGAAATATGTTATGATGGGTCCTCCACCTCATATTGGTATCCATAATTTGGTAAATGTAATCCAACTCAAGATATAGGATCCTTCCCACCTAGAAGAAGAAATTCTTGTCACATATATGGGGGCAAACATTTATGGTTTTCGACCTCCTTTCCTAAAGATACTATACTTCATGTTGGCACTAGATCTAGCAAGCAACGACAAATCACTATTTAATTGGTCCACTACAAAGGAACTTTACCTACCCAATCTAAGTGACTATCCTAGTGAATATTTGAACAACAATTTCCTCATCTACAACAAAAAGTAGGGACAATCTCCTCTAAGTAGGGAAAAATGATGAGACTTAGTCTAATGGACTTGGTCCAAGTTTGTATTAAAATTTCATTTTTTCATTTTGTACTTTAGACTTTTCAAATATCATTTACCATGCTACCTTCCCCCACGTCACTTGACCTACTGTCAGCTACCACGATTTTTTACTCTTTAGAAATCTCATTTTGTACTTTTATTCTTCATTTTTGTATGTGAGTATTTGCATTATTAGCTATTTGTGTTCATACCAGTGGTAAAACCAAAACTTGACAATCACAAAATTGTTTGACATATAACATGTGTTAAATAAAATATCAAATTATAATAGTCAATTAAATATTAGACACGAGAATTAATAAAACCACTTCACCTTTAGGTTATTTTGTATTTTTAATACTTTATTTCACTTTAGTGTGTATCTCGGTTTATCCCACATCCATAAAGTGGATTGACTCGACTAGATTCTAACTCTTTATAAGAAAGTTTTGGATTTCTCATTATTAATGCAACCTTATTTTCATTTATGTGTTCTTGTTATTATTATATAGTATTAGAGCCTAACATTCTCAAAGTTGTATCAAGAGTATCGAGCTTTTGAAAGACAAGGTTTACACTCTTTTGACTTCAATAGTGTCGGTGCCACGGAGTCTGTGTAAGCATGAATACCTAAGGAATGTTGTTCGCAGAGATGAATCAATGGATTGCCAACATGACACATCAAAAAACCAAAATGGTGGATGCCAAGATTATTGTACCATTGAGGTACTCAAACTAGGTGGCCAACTTAGTACCTGTAAGGAAGAAAAATGGGGAGATACGCTTGTGTTTTGATTTCATAAATCTCAACAAGTTTTCTCTTAAGGACAGCTACCCCCTCCCCAAGATGGATCATATTTTATAGAGGGTTGTAGGTACACACAAAATTTCCTTGTTAGATGGATACTCTGGTTATAACTAGATAACAGTGTGTGAGGAAGATAAATAAAAAATAACATTCACCACCCCATGGGGAACTTTCATGTATGACAAGATTCCTTTCGGGATGATGAACGCAGGGGATACTTTTCAGAGGGCCATGGAAATAGATTTCATGGGGGAAAAGGAAAAATTTATGGTTATATACTTGGATGACATCACAATTTTCTCAAGTCTGATGATGAAAATTTACAGCATCTGGAGAAGGTTTTCAAGAAGTGCAGGAGATATGGAATATCTCTCAATCCTAGGAAGTCTCACTTTGCCATGCCAAAAGGAATGGAATATCTCTCAATCCTAGGAAGTCTCACTTTGCCATGCCAAAAGGAAATATCCTGGAACACATCATATCAACAGGAGGTATAAAAATTGGTCCAGAGAGGGTTTGTGCCATTCAATAGATTGAGATCCCCAAAAATAAAAAGGTTGTCTAGTCTTTTATTGGTAAGATAAACTTCCTCATGCGCTTTGTGCGAAATTTTCCTGAAATTCTGAACCCTATCACTAACATGTTGAAGAAAGATGCTACGATGGGTCCTCCACATTGGGTCCTCCACCATATATTGGTATCCATAATGTGGTAAATGTAATCCAACTCAAGATATAGGATCCTCCCCACCTAGAAGAAGCAATTTGTGCCACATATATGGGGGCAAACATTTATGGTTTTCGACCTCCTTTCCTAAAGATACTATACTTCATGTTGGCACTAGATCTAGCAAGCAACGTCAAATCACTATTTAATTGGTCCACTACAAAGGAACTTTACCTACCCAATCCAAGTGACTATCCTAGTGAATGTTTGAACAAACATTTCCTCATCTACAACAAAAAGTAGGGACAATATCCTCTAAGTAGGGAAAAATGATGAGACTCAGTCTAAGGGACTTGGTCCAAGTTTGTATTAAAATTTCATTTTGTCATTTTGTAGTTTAGACTTTTCAAATGTCATTTACCATGCTAACTTCCCCCACGTCACTTGACCTACCGTCAACTACCACGATTTTGTACTCTTTAGCAATCTCATTTTTTACTTTTATTATTCATTTTTGTATGTGAGTATTTGCATTATTAGCTATTTGTGTTCATACCAGTGGTAAAACCAAAACCTGACAATCACAAAATTGTTTGACATACAACATGTGTTAAAGAAAATATCAAATTATAATAGTCAATTAAATATTAGACACAAGAATTAATAAAACCACTTCACCTTTAGATTATTTTGTGTTTTTAATACTTTATTTCACTTTACTATTTATCTCGGTCTATCCCACATCCATAAAGTGGATTGACTCGACTAGATTGTAACCGTTTATAAGAAAGTTTTGGCTTTCTCATTATTAATGCAACCGTATTTTCATTCATGTGTTCTTGTTATTATTGTATAATATTAGAGCCTAACATTCTCAAAGTTGTATCAAGAGTCTCAAGCTTTTGAAAGACAAGGTTTACACTCTTCTGACTTCGATAGTGTTGGTGCCACAGAGTCTATGTAAGCATGAATACCTAAGGAATGTTGTTGGAAGAGATGAATCAATGGATTGCCAACATGACACATCAAAAAACCAAAATGGTTTTGGATAATTCAAAACCATGATCGATTGAATTTCAATTTTAAAAACCAAGTTTGAAAATTTTCAGTTGAAAGCCAAGTTCAAAAAAAAAGAAAATGAACTATTTTTTTGTACGAACTCAACTGTACAAATTTTGTAAAATTGCCAAAAGTAAATCAGGGTTATACAATAGCCTTATAGCCACCAAACTCAATTGCAAGTGATTTGTACAATTTCCAATAAGACAAATTTAATCACATGAAAACTAATTCAAGTTGTCACTTAATTGTATGAAAAGAAATTCAACCAAACAACAACTATATGACTAATGTTACAAAAATTGCAACCACCATAAATGTACGGACACCCCCAGGGAGTTCTTGAACAAAAACTTGGACCTGTACTTCTAGATTTCATTGTTTTTCAGTAAAAATTTTGAGATTTTTTTTACAATTCAAATAATTTTTGGAGAAGATTGACTATGTTCTTACCTGTCTTGTTACCCAAATTTGCATATTTGGAAGAAGTGATTGTTCATTTATTTTTTTTTAAGCAGATCGAAGGAGAAATTGACCATTTTGGTGTTGGTTATTAGAAAATTTGATTGTTTTGAATTTGTTTGAGAAAAAACATGTCAAGATCTATGTTCTTTTCAACTTTTTGAAAGCATATTTGTGGTTTATTAGGCTTATCTTGAATAGATTTGGAAACATTTTTTGCATTGTTTGGGCATATTTATCTAAAATATGCATGTTTTTACTTATATACATGGACCTTTTAATCAACATCATGTTGGAAGGAATCCATAGGTATCTAGCAAGAGCTAAAATACATGAAAGCAATGCCTGTTGGCCATATTTTGAATACAGATGTTTGGTTGCTATCATCCTAGGTAATGATCCTTGACCACAAATTACAGGTAGAGACCAAACAAGTTTGATGACTGCAACAGAGAAGAAATAATGTTTATAAGTTGGTTGTGATAGATAAGATGCTTCATGAGATCTAGACAGAAGACTTCCACAAGGATTTGGAAGCATTTGAAATTCACTAGAGAAATATTGAGGTTTAAAATTGGTCTCCTAAAGAAAATAATAAAATAAGAGTCACAAATAATAAAATAAGAGATACAAATTTTCTAAAAAGAAATAAAACTAATTTTAATCTTATTTTCAACTTATCTCCTTATAGGTTTACTCATATTTCAAGTTTAGGCACTCGTTGGATGAAGAATTCATTTTTTCATCTAATGAGTACCCATTGCATACTTTTGATAGACCCACAGTGACATCAACTGAAAATACACGGGAAAATCATGGTTCTAAAAAAGAAACACGTTTTCCATTCATTTTCAGTGTATCTCAATGTGGTTCTATCAAAAGTATGAAGAGTGTGTACTCAATGTATGCTGAGTTTAATTATGCATCCAATGAGTGTCTATAAGGAGATAAGGAGATAAGTAAAAAATACAATAAAAAATAGTTTAATTTCCTTCCCTCCAAAACTATTGACCCTTATGGTTGACATCATCATCTTGATTCATATTGGTTCTTTTAAAATTGCAGTTGGTAGCACAGTTTTCTCTTTGAGACCCATTTTTTACCTCAAATGTTTTCTAATGATTTTCATGAATGATGAGACTTTGGATAAAGGAAGATCCTTCTTTCTGAAGGATATGTTTTTATTGATCATAATGGATGAGATTGCATCATTACAAGAGAACTTAATCAAGATCAAACATATCAAAGAACAGTGAGAGACCATTAGTTAGACGATGGAAAATGAGGATATGGTGGTAATCACGCTAAAAATATTACCATGTTCTTATGAGAAATTTATTGATATCTCGAACATCACCTCTATGAATGTTGACCTGAATTTTAATGCATTATGCAATAATCTGTTACAACAGGAACAATGGAAGAAACAACGCAGTAGAAGCAATGTGATAGACTATTTAGGACAAGCCTTTGCATCCAATGTTGAGGAAAAAGGAAAATGGGAAAAGAAGAAAAGTCAAGGAAGTAGTGAATATGCAACCATGAGTCTTAAGAACATCACATTCATCGATTTGGAAAGTTGGGTCATATGAAGAAGCATTGCATAAAAAGGTTGGTTGACCAGAAAACCAACTAGGGAGGGCCTCAACGAAAGGGTCATTTCACAGAGCATGCAGAGGACAATCAATAAGCCTTATACACCTTCATGGCCATCATATCAACTCAAGTCATATTCTTGGTACATTGATTTAGGTGCATCACGACACTTCACTAAGAAGTAGGATAGGTTCATGAAGTATATTGCTTGTTCCTCCAAAGATTCAATGATCTTCGATGGTGGGGAAGAGTACACAGTAGTTGGAAAAGGGAATGTGCATATTTCATTTGGAAGGAAAATTTTTGTTTTCCTTAATGTGTACTAAGTGTCGAGCATGGAAGTTAATCTATTATCAGTTAGTCGTATTATGAGACATTTCCCTTATCCAAATGTCAACAACCACAAATGCTACATATTTGTCAAGGAGACCAAGAAGTGTCACGCACCCAACCCCCTAAGTACCTTTCTAAAGGATGGGTTATTAAATTTTTATTTTTTCCTCAATCATATCAAAGCTTATTCTAGTAGTTATCATCATCCTTTTCTCATCAAGAGTCTTCCAACGACTATAACCATGCTCATAACTGATCCATGTATCGAAAGTTATAGTTTCCTAAATTTCTTTAGACCCTCATTGGTCCAAACCACTCACTATTACGTGGCTTCCTATTACTTGAGCCATCTGATGTAGCATTGACATGTCACATGTCCGCTGGCCCATTGGGCCCTCCAAATCATTGGTTACCTCTGATAGATCCAGCGATCCTCATATTTTAGCGATCAATGACTTTAATCACCTCTCGAAGTCCCTTCGTCGAAGTCCCTTCGTCGAAGTCCCTTCGTCGAAGTTCCTTCGTTTCAAGAACTCGAACCACTCTGAAAAACTCTCTTCAACCTCACCTACTTCAATGGATCTAACCTACGGATCAAATGGCCCTGATTCCTTCAAAGATGCCATTTGCATGGTGGTTAACATCCCTACTCTTGCTCCATCTATACTTAACTTATGTTTTACCTTCGAAGATCTATAGTTGAGATTGAATATTGTTTTCCAACTTAGTCACTGCTACCACAATTCACATGTCTCCTGACATGACACGTGGCTCAGTATCCACTCAATACATGGTCCCATCATGGCTCGCCATGTCACGATAGGGTGCATAGTTCGCTTGGTGAGAGATTGTCATTTTTCCATTTCTTATAAATTGATTAGGACATTTAATTAATACTTTATTAAAATATCATTCCTCGGTATTTACTTATTAAAACCTCATTAGGTACAATTAGTATTCACTAATTATTTACCCCCGTAAGCACATTTTTACTTAGCCTAATAATTCATTCCAGTACCATTTTTGTAATGATTATCTTATAAGCTAATTAATTTTATTATAAAATAATTTATATTATGTTCTAATATAATTAATTAGACTATAATAATCCTTGATTAACGTATCCATCAAAGAATCTGTCTTATGACTTCGTACCAAAATATTACATAATTTAATATATGTAAATATATAGGAAAAGAAAGGGAAAAAATATATATTTAATTATTATATGTTATCTCACGAAATTTAGACTCCCTTCATATGCATGCTCTCAAGGATTTGAAGTTTTTAATTAATAATATAATACTTTAATATCTTAGTACCTTAGCTCTTGGACTCCGAATTCTCGGACTCCATTCATGTGTGCCCATTTTATTTTTCCGATAGTTATACTCCAAAAAAGAAAAGTGTTTTATTATTAAAATATACATATGACCATTAATACTAAGGCCATCATTATCCAACTCTTTGCACTTCGATCATTCACTCCTTTTTCATAACTCCAATAGCCATGCTACGAAGAAAAAGGAGTTTATATATAATATTATAATATTTAACATTTTAATTAAGTCTCAGGTAATTCAAACCTTCTTGACGTGCTCACCTCTCATCTATCTAACAACCAATTACGATGGAGAAAAGTTTAATATTTTGAAATGTATGTGTAATTTTATACTTCTCAAGCTAGCATACTCTGAATCCTTCGGAGTTTAAATCATGTTTTCCCCTTTTGTTGTCCGACAACCAATTACAATAGATAGTTTATTAATAGTATAATATAATTAAACCATATAGCACATATGCCTTCACTTCGAGAGCTTCGTACTTTATTTAATCGCTCCCTTCCCTTTACTACGATGACCCAATTTCAAAAGGATCTTAATATGAATAATTAATAGAGTAATGTTTGGAACCCCATTGGCCATCGCACTCCAAACATTTGTTCCTTCCTCTATACTGCAAAAGAAATGATTGTTTGATAATAATATTTATAAATATTTATATAAATATTTCCAGGTTGAGAAGTGTTCGACAACACAGGTATTCCAACAGAGGAAGAACACCTTCAGTAACCACTCACATAACCAGATCAAAGATCAACA